>CAUYQG010018384.1:0-42260 GCA_963574415.1 Tarsius wallacei
GCTACCACACCCGGCTAATTTTTTGATTTATTGTAGAGATGAGGGCTCACCAAGTTGCCCAGGCGGGTCTCGAACCCACGGGCTCAGGCAATCCACTCACCTCAGCCTCCCAAGGCACGGGATTACAGGCTGAGCCACCGAGCCCGGCTCAGACATCTTTAAGATTCATTTTCACTAACATTTGCAGTCACTGCTAAAATATGAATTGACACAAAAATGGTTCCATTTTTATTGCTAAACTTTGTCATAAAATAACTGTATTACCAAAACATTCACAAAATGATACTGTCAACAGTCTGTTGTTTTGGCACAGTTGAAAAAGAAATTATTGGTGAGAAATAAAATAAGATTTGAAAATTGCTTTCAGGACTGTGTAAGTGGTACAAAATGTGGAGACAGCTCAGCTTGAATTTCTTTTAAGGCAGAACCATAACATATGTCATCTTAAATACACAGTTTTAACTCTATGGAGTAACTACTGTAGCTTCAGTAATTTAAGAAAAAGAATACAATATGTTTTAAAATCAATTTAGTTTTACAATCTTACCTTTCCTGCCTTTTTCCCCTCAGATTTCCGCTGGTTTAGGATAAAATGGAGGCGAGGGAAGCAAAGGAAAATGAAACAAAACAAAAACAAAAAGGGTCCAATTAGTTTACTGCAAATACATTTAAAAAAAGAAAGCATGTCAATATTCTCAATGCAATAGTGCACAATTTTATTCTTCTGCTTAAACTACTTCCATCTGCTACATTCTTCAGTGGTTTCAATAAAGGAATAGAATAGCATTGTATATTTTCTGCAATAATATGAAGAGTCACATAAAATCTTTCAATTGACAATAAAAGTTATATGCTCAGCTAACTTAGGCATTAACCAATAAAAAGCTCTTATGATATCACTTATTTTTCATTCATTTTTAAATGAGCGGGCCTTTATTTCAAGCATGAACACATTTCTTAATTAAAGAAAAAAGAACTAAGCTGGCTGGAAATTCATGAATTAGGAGAGCAAACATAAGAAATATCTATATGACATCAGGATACAATTGCTAAATGTTAAGACAGTAATTTTGGTGGTTCTTAGGGACATCTTAATTCAACTCTGTTGAACTAAATCCTATTAAAACCATCATGGTAAAGTCATTCTGTTCATTTTATTTAAGACTTTTTTTTTCCCCCTCAGTCACCCTTAGAAGATGGATTAATTTACTTTGTAAGACTCCAGAAACATTTAGGCCAGTTGTCCTTTCAGATTCACTCTCTTTTGTAGAAGATGAAAATACCATATAAAAAATGGATCAAATGTTCACATTTCTAGCTAGTGATGCTCCCCAAAGTCCTTTCTTCTCAATTTTTGTCTCACTTTCCTGTTCTTTCTACAATTAGGCAAAAGTTCCTTAGAGAGTCTTCTTAAATACAAAGAATCACAGAAAATTGTGGTGGTATAGGGTTGATTCTAAAATAAGGATAAATACAAAGAGAAATACAATTGCTATAGTATAGGATGAATGTTCTGTAATTTTTATCCAGTGACTTATTCCCAGACAAAGAAAGTATACATTTTTTCTGTCATTTTAATATAACTTGAGTTTCCAAGATTGGAATTGAGGGAAGCATCCAGGTATAGGCACAAATCTATTAACCAAAAAAATAGAAATGTGCTTTTTGTCCTTCCACTTCAGGTATTTATTTTTAGTATAGATATTCATATTGTCTGTCTGCATCAATCACATTCAACCATCAATGACTCCATTTTAGAATTCAATTAGTCCGTGAAGACATATCCTGAGGATAATGCCTTGAGTAATTTCTTCCAAGAAAGTGTCCTTGGATTTCATTTTCTTTAAACAATCTGTATTTGTATCTCTCTTCATTATGAATGACAATGCTTAAATAATAGATTTAAATTTTTAACTTTCCAAAATAAATAATCTCAAGGACTAAAAAAAGCCCAAACTTTAACCATATCTAAAAATAAAGTACTAGAAAACACCATTTTCTATTTTGTAGAATCACATTGAATCTCTTCCTGTTTATTTCATTAGAAATTACTTTCAAGAACATAGCAGATTTTAGTTAGATGTTTGACCATCTATTACTGAGAATCCAAAAGCATTAAAATCTTTAGTGAACCAAGTGAAATACGAAAATATTAATTAGGTCTATCCTGGAAAATTATTTGGTGAATTATTGAAAAATTAGTGGCTTAACCAATATTTAAGGCTAGTGCACTTCTTTTTCTTTTTTTCTTTTTCAGAGATGGGATCTTACTCTGCTGCCTAGGCTGGAGTGCAGTGGAACAATCATAGCACACTGAAGCCTTGAATTCCTGGGCTCAAGAGATCTTCCAGCCTCAACCTCTCAAGGAGTTGAGACTGCAGGCATGTACCACACCCGACTATTTTATTTTATTTTACTTTATTTTGTTTTGCTTTGTTTTATTTTATTTTGAGACAGCATTTAGCTAGAAGACCCAGGCTACCTCACCTTTAAATCAAAATGAACAACTCCAGATTATGTGCTTATTTCCCTAAATTATATTTTTTAACCAAACCATTGCCCATGTTGTGCTACTTTTGCCCTTATTTGAGAATTTCTATTTAGCAGAACTTAAAACAGATAATATGGAAAATAAAATGATAGTCTTTGCATTAATTCACACCACACAGACACAACACAATCTGTCAACGTGAGTGGGTTCCAGTGCACGACTACTAGGAAGCATTAGAATTAAAAAACAACACAGAATATATTGGCAGACATGCAAGTAGGTTGACAAATTGATGTCAGATTTGATGATAGACTCATTTTTAAATCAATGCCGGATGAGGAAAAGCATGTTGAAAGCAACTTCTATTTTAATAGAGACTTAGATTTTTATTCCCTTATTTAAATATTTGATCTCAGATGACCATCATTAAATCAACAAAATTATTGTTCAGATTAAATTACATATAGTAAGGAGAGAGAGAAAAGCTAACCAGTATGAATGATTATTCACTCAGATGTTTGCATAATATGCGTCAGTCAAGTAGTTTTATATGTTCTTATTAACCTCATGATATGAATAAATTCTGACAACACCAATAGGTGAGTATTTTTCCTACTACATCTAAGCTTCTAGATTGACAGATTAATTTTCTTTTCTTAAGTGCAGCTTTTTGTCTTTTTTTTTTTTTTTTTTTCTGTGCTCCGGCAATCCTTCCACTTCAGCCTTCCAAGTAGCTGGAATTATAGGCGCGTGCACCACGCCTAATAGCTAATTTTTGGATTTATTGTAGAGACGAGGTCTTGCCAACTTGCCCAGGCCGGTAAACTTTATAATACTGTTATGTTTTCTATGCCTAAAAATGTGCCTGACACAAAGTAGACTTCTGTGAGGTAATTATCTATACATAGACTGCTTTCCCCCTACCTGGTTCCTTCCTGCCCCCTTCCTCAAGAGCAGCCTCTGACCAAGGCTGGTCTCTGCAGGATATGCATATTCCCAATAATGAGTCACTGGATACAGGTGATTGAGCAATGCTGAGAACAGTGTGGGTGGCACTGTAATTATAAACACCATATAGCAACTTAAGTTAACTTGCTTGATTATAAAACTGCTTGCTGTACTGTCTTGAGGCACAGATTCTTTCTTCAGGACTGGCTCCCATGAGTGCTTCCAATGCCTTTCCCTGCTGGACTTCCAGGTGACTTCTTTGGAACAGGCAGAGAACCTTACACATAAACCCTCTAAGATTTGAGGTTGCTACATTAAAACCTGCGATAAATATTTATAGACTGAATTAAAGAATAAAATATATTCCTTTATTCTATAATTATATGATTCTAGGTGATCAGAATCATACATAATAATGAATTATGAATCTTAGTTAAAAGTATACATTCTGGAGCCATATTGCCTAAGTTCACCTCCTGGCTCTTCCACTTATTACCTGTGCTGTTTTGCCCTAATCCCATCATCTATACAATGGAGAAATAACAGTTCCAACTCTAGAGTATGTTTAAGAAGAGTTAAATTATTAAATTAAGTGCTTCAATAAGCAGCTGCAATTTGTAAGAATTTTACTTCTGCTAAGTACTATTAAAGGTAAGTTATTTTGACATCTTTATTGATACAAAATTCACATATCATATAATGCACCCATTTAAAGTGTCAGTTCAATTTTTTTCAGTATATTCACAGACATCTGTAACCATCACCACAGTCAACTTTAGGTCACTCTCATCACCTCAAAAAACAAAAAACAAAAGCAACAAAAAATACTCCATCTCCTTTAGCTATCACTTATTTGTTCCTTCATCTCCCTACCTCTAGCTGTAAACAACCACTAATCTATTTTCTGTCTCTATAAATTTCCCTGTACTGGAAATGTGAGTGAAAACATGTAATACATTATCTTTTGTGACTAGATTCGTTCATTTAGCATAATGACCTAAAGATTCATTTATGTTGAAGCATAATAGCATCAGTAATTCATTCCTTTTAAATAGCTAAATAATATTTCATTGTGTGTATGTCTCTGTGTGTGTGTGTGTGTGTATATATATATATATATATATATATATGTACAAGGGGGACCCCCTAAAATGAAATTTATTTATAAAAAATGTGAATCTATTCTTACATGTTTAAATTTCAGTCACTTTCAAAGTACTCTCTATTTGATGCAGTAGATATATTGAGACACTTTTCCACTTCTCAAAACAGTTTTTGAACTAGTCAATTTTGATACCTTTGGGTGCTTCTGCCTCTTTTTGTTTCACCTCTTCCACATTGGCAGAACTTTTCCCTTTGAGGACTTTTGTCACTCGGGTAAGCAACAAAAAAAGTCACTAAGTGCGAGATCAGGTTGGAGTATGGGGGTCATGCTGTTTTGGGTCAAAATCTGTTGAGCACTCAGTGCAGTGTGGGCAAGCTAGTAAATCACCCAGCATGGAATGCACAAATGCACTGAAAGAATCTCCAAAAAAAAAGTGAAAAAAATTCACTGCAGTCGAATGCAGTCTCTCACAACAATGGTAGCTGGCACAATAATGAGTTCCTAGAACATTTATGTAGCAGGGGAAGCCTGTATTACAAGGGGACTGCCCTCCAAAAGACAATTCCCGTTTTTTGGGGGGGTCCCCTCTCATATATACACATACTTATATACAGGAGTGCGAAAAATGTATACACATTTTAATAGATGTTATCTATGTATCACTTTTTTTTTTTTTGAGTTGGAGTCTCACTCTGTCGCCCAGACTGGAGTGCAGTGGCTGTTCCCGGCCACCGCAGCCTCGACTTGCTGGGCTCTGGCGATCCTTCCGCCTCAGCCTTCCGAGTAGCTGGAACTACAGGCGCGCGCTACCAAGCCCGGCTAATTTTTAATTTATTGTAGAGATAAGGTCTCACCAAGTTGCCCAGGCGGGTCGCGAACCCGCGGGCTAAGGCCATCCACTCACCTCAGCCTCCCAAGGCACGGGATTACAGGCTGAGCCACCGAGCCCAGCTTACTTTTCAAAGTTGAATTAAATTACAGTAGCAATGTGCAGCATGATGTTTGCACAACCGTGCATCTGCCATTTTCTTTGACTGTTCTCCCTGTCCCATGGTGATGCTAAAATCATTTGATTCATGCCATCTTTTGAGCCAAAGTCATACTTAAAATGTGTAACTTTTTAAACACCATATATATGTGCATATATATATATACATATATATATACATATATATATGCCACATTTTGTTTAAGGATTAAACTGTAGATGGACATTTGTGTTGGTTGCACATTTTGGATATTATGAATAATGCTGCTATAAACATTCGTGTTTAAGTTTCTTTGTGGGCATATATTTCCATTTCTCTTGTGTATATAACTTGTTGTGTAATTACTGGGTCATATGGTAACTTTGTTTAATTGTTTGAGAGTCTGCCAGACTGTTTTCCAAAGCAACTGTACCATTTTACATTCTCTCTAGTAGTGCATGAAGGTTCCAATTTCTCCACATCCTCACCAACAAAGTAATTTATTTTTAACTCATTAACTTTATAACTGAAAGCTAACTATTCCTGTCCAAATATTTTAAACGTTATATGCTGATGTCCAAAATTAGTTTTATTACATTACTAAAATAATATAGCATAACTATTCTACTATATGAGTTGATACCTATCAACAAAGTACCAAAATTAACCATTTTGAGTGTTGAAAAGTTACCTATTTCCTCATCTGAATTTAGCCATCATTTGAATACATATTTTAAATAAGAAGATTCTTTCTGTTAAAGTGAATGGTGCTTTGAAAAAGGTAATCAACTTATTATTTATTAAAATCAAAACTACTTTATTGTTAAAATATAAAAGAAAAGAAAGTTGGAAGAAGAGATACTATGTCATGGGACAATGGATATTGCATTTGCTAGACAAAGACTAAAGAAATTGAGTACCAGATTAAATCTAGTAAAAATGATTTTTTAATGAACTCTATCTTCTAGTTTGAAAATGAAAAGATTATATAAAATACCAGAATGAGAGTCAAGTTAAATGGTAAAAAAAAAACAATATTTTTTTTAAAAATGGATGCTATAGTCGATCTAACAAAGCTAAACAAGAAGAAAATTATTTCCAAGATGATCCAGAAACAGAATATTACTGATGATACCAAATTCCCAGCTTCTTAGCAGGAGCCATAGATGAGTTAGAGTACAACTGCACCTTTTTCTCACATAATCCTTTTGGCTTACTCAAAAACTTACTCTTGCCCTGAAACATTCTTATACTATGACAGCAACAAAAGCAATGTGACAGACACATCCGCTTTCTGCATGTCAGTTGAAATAATAGTTCATTTTTAATTGTTCAAATTTTCTGTAAAGATACCTTTGTTTGCAGCTAAAGACATATGCAAATGTTTCCAATATCATTTTAAATTACAGATCACCTTAATGTGTCCTTCTTGTGAAATGTAAAAATCTGACTGAGAATGCTACATTGTCTCTATTAAAGTTTGTAGATGTTTACAAAATGAACATCAAAGCAGTAAGATGATTATGAGAAAAAAAACCAGAATACAAATGATCTTTCTTATTTACTAGAAAGAAAGCATTTTTAAAAATGCAATAGCTTGCAAATTGCTTAATTCTGTGAATACCAGGTTTTCATATTAGATGAAAGCATGACAAACTATATCCACGATAAGAAATAAAAATTTAAAAGCCAGGGATAGCCGGGCTCGGTGGCTCAGCCTGTAATCCCACGCTTTGGGAGGCTGAGGTGTGTGGATTGCCTGAGCCCGTGGGTTCGAGACCAGCCTGGGCAATTGGTGAGCCCTCATCTCTACAATAAATTAAAAAATTAGCCGGGCGTGGTACCGCGAGCCTGTAGTTCCAGCTACTTGGAAGGCTGAGTGGAAGGATCGCCGGAGCCCAGGAGGTCGAGGCTGCGGTGGCCGGGAGCGGCCACTGCACTCCAGTCTGGGTGACAGAGTGAGACTCCAACTCAAAAAATAAAAATAAAGATAAATAAAAGCCAGGGATAAACTCCAGGATAGACAAAAGTGTATCATAAAATAGAATCACTAAAATGTATTTCTTCAATCTGTGTTTGATAGCACAGTAAGGTGAGTATAGTTAACAACAATTTATTATTTCAAAATAGCTAGAAGATGTTCATTGTACCCAAAACAAACAAATAATAAACATTTGAGGTGGTAGATATACTAATTACCCTAGTTTGATCATTGCACACTGCATACATGCATCAAAATATCACATGCATCAATATCACATGTATCACATGTATCAATATCACATGTATCAATAGAATGAAAATAATATGACTAGTTTATTAGCATGGGTCTCAAGTGAAAGCTATACACTATTGTAGTCATTCTAAATAAAGAATAGTTTCTAGTTATGTATATAACTTTCTGATAGTGACTTGAACCTAGACTACAGTTGTGTTCCTCATGATTTATTCCTAAAGATTTAGTTTCAATGTAATATTTCCTTGCTTATAACAGATTGAGATATTATTATAATTGTTTGATATCTGGTGCTGTCTTTTGTTCATTTTCTAGGTGGAAAAATATTATCCTCTAGGATTAGCATATGGTTTTCCTGATTTCTTAGTTGGCTCGAGTATATTCTCCTTATTTCAAACTCCTTCAGCAAATCCATGCTGAACTTCCACTTACAGCACATTTTCTGTAGAATTTTCAACTTTATTTCAAACCACCTAAGTAAACTAAAGCCCGAGATAAAGCTCCTTTTTTAAAAATTTGAATTTATTGTTTTTAAGCTTGTCAGATTTCACTAAGCCTTACTTAACAGTATCAACTCAAATAAAGCAATAGCTACAGAGGGTGAAATAGTATTTTCCAAAAAAATTCATATCTATTCACACCTCAAAGTGTGACCTTATTTGGAAACAGGGTCTCTGCAAAAGCAATTAGTTAAAGAGCTAGAGATGAAATCATCCTGGATTTAGGGGAACCTTAAATCCAATGACTGGCGTCCTTATGAGAAGAGGACACACCCAGACATACAGAGAGAGAAAGACCATATGTGAAGATGTAGGTAAACATTGGAGCAATGTAACTGCAAACCAAAGAATACTAAGGACTGCCAGTGCAACTAGAAGCTGAAAGAGACAAGAAAGGATTCTCCCCTAGTGCTTGCAGAGGGAGCATGGATGGCCCTGAGGACACCTCGATTTCAGACTTCTAGCCTGCGATACAGTGAGAGAATAAATTTCTGTTGTGTTAAGCCACCAAATTTTGTGGCAATTTGTTATGACAGCCCTAAGAAAGAATACAAACAGGCAGAAATGTGGCTCCATTTCAGAAAAACAGGAAGCTAGGTCAGAAAATAGATAGTCCCATTAGTTAACTAATTTATATTAAAAAGTGCATTTAAAGACTATTGATCACAAATCACTGTGTTCTGTGTAATATATAAGTTCCTGAATAACTGAGATGAATAAGCATGATCGTTGGAAGAAGTATCAAATTTTAAATAACCAGATATAAATTACGGTCCCAGATCACTCATTAATTAATGAAACATTTAACAAAAGCTGTTTTGGTACTATATATGTTTTCAAAGTCAAATAAAAAGGAATAGGATAAGACCACTCCCCTAGAGGAACTCACAGTTCAATAAACTCATAGTTAAATATAATGTTTTCAGTGTTAAAATGAGCAGATAAATAAAATGCTGTCATATCGCAAGGGATCAAAGAACTGTGTGACACTGAGCAAATTCCTTGACCTCTCTGTATCTCAGTTTATTAACCTGTAAAATGGGGATACGCTAATAATTCTTGTCCTTCCTATCTTTAGAGATTATTTTAGGACAAATAAAATCCTCTTTGTCCCCATTCCTCCTTTCTTGTTCTCGTCCTTCAACTATTTTTGGCATCTACTATTTTTAAGCATCCTCTGAATCAGACACTCTCTTAGCTATTTAATATACATTAACTGAATTGGTTCTTAAATATTTTATTATGGCAAATGATATTACCCTATTTTTATATTTGTGGAAAATGAGACACAGAAGTTTCTGCTATTTGCCAAAATCACAGACTATGAATTAAGAATGTAAATATCTTTTCACCATAACCTGTTCTATACCTTAAATATAAACATATACATAAAGATTAGTATACTATTTGGAGGTCATGTGCTATATGCCCCAATAACTACCAATAAATAAGCTAGATGATAAGTAATATTTCAAAATGCATGAATAATTATGAATGAACAACTATTATACAACCTCTACAGTACTTCATTTCCTAACTAAATGATGATCTATGATAGAGAAAGAATATGCAGATGTGTTTCTGCCGTGTAGTCATTTTCATTGATTTTGATGTTAAGCAATACATTTGTATTTGCCTAGTAAAGTTCTCTCAGTTAATTGCAATTAGATTTATATTAACTATTATAATACTTTACATACGCAAATAACAGCCAGCTCCATAACATGCAACCTTTAGTATTAATCATGTTATTTTTTATAATATAGGCAAATTATTAAGTTGTACAATTGACAAATATTTCAGTCCAACCATTTTAGGTCTCTACCCAGTTTCCATCTGGCTAATTCAGATATGTCATATATAAAGAGAATATTCTATGTGTAATTAAAAGGCCGAAGATTGGCAATCTAGCTCACCTTTAAGTAAGTAAGACTGTCCGGTGTGCCAAAGCTGAGAAATCCACAGCCTGGAATGTCTCCTATAACATTTCTAACTCATTCATACATTCATTTACCAGGCTAGTTATTCATTCATTCACTCATTCACCAGACTAGCTCTTAATTATAGAGTGATTGCCAAAGTAGACATATGAATTCATCCTTACTCTCACAAAGATTACAGTTTCCATGAGGAAATAGACACAAGAGTATAATGGCATCAAAATAGTTTGGCAGCTTTTTCTATATTAATAGAGGTGTCATTGTGTAATTTTATCTCTCAGAGAATAATTTCTATATAGTACAACTTTAGCAGAGATATAAAATGAACATTAAAGGTGCAACTTAATATTTACCACAACTCAACTCCAATATCTATCATGCTGCCAGATTTCCATAATACAGAAATAAAAGCACTCCGCCTGAGTGATCCACAAAGTCTTGAATTATCAAAGCTTACATTAAAACTGCATAAGATAGGGTCTGTGCTTTATTTAAAAAGGTATTTCAGTCCCCTAGAGCCTCATCCGCCTCAGGCATCTTCCCAGTATTTAGCTCTTAAAGTATCTAAAATATTTTAAGCTTGTACATTTTTACTGCTTTGCAAATCTATCATGCAGATTTTCTCCTTTTTTTCCAATTTGCCATATTGAAGTTGTTATTTTCAGCTTCCAATTCAACATGAAACAGTTGATTCCATTTATCTCTCTGGAGGAATTTATTCTCAGCAGAGCTCTGTATTCAAGACAGTTTTATTTTTATTATTAGTTATTTATCATTGGCAGTTTTGAAAGAATGAGAGAGTTGTAATTCTTTGGGAGCTTTAACTAGAAAACTTTATCAATCAACATATATTATTGAGTATGCACTATGTGACAGACACAGCACTTAAAATCATAGGCTCTGGAAGTAGATTGTCTGGCTCAAAACCCACTTCCATCACTTAACTCTATGACCTTGAGGAAGTTGCTTAATTACCTACTCTGTGCTTGAGTCTTTTCATCTGTAAAACACCAATAATTATGATAGAGTGACTGTGTGGGCTAATTAAGTTTATACAGTAAAGCACTAACTAGTCTGGAAGTGGTGGCTCAAGACTGTAATTCGAGCACTGTGGGAGGCCAAGGCAAGAGGATTGCCTGAGTCCAGGGATTTGAGACCAGTCTGGGCAACTTGGTGAGACCTTGTGTCTACAATAAATCAAGAAATTAGCTGGGTGTGATGGTGTGCGCCTGTAGTCCCGGCTATGAGGAAGGGTGAGGTGGAAGTATTGCCGGATTCCAGCAGATAGAGGCTGCGGTGGCCGTGAATGTGCCACTGTACTGTAGTCTGGGCAACACAGTGAACCTCTGACTCAAAAAAAGAAAAAAAAAGCACTAATACACTTTTCTGTAGTAGGCACTCAACAAATACTGGCTATTATTATTATCATCATCATTATTATAGCCATGCACCATGTGAATGTCACGATAACCAAGGAAGAATCCTATAATCCACTGACGAATTCAGCTACCAGGAAATATTGAGGGATGATCAATTAATTGCTGATGTGTATAAAAGTGCCCTGAGCAGTAGTAAAAGACTGTGAGTAAGGAAACTTTTGCTTTGAGGACCCCAGTGAATCACTACCTCATAAAATGAATTATAGAAAATTGTATAACACTGATCTAGTTTGAAGCATATAAAATGTGTTTTAAAAAGTCAAACATTTTATTCAGCTAGTGACTATGCTACAAAAGTAAAAAGCTAAGTTTATTAAGAGCTTTAAACATTTATACATCTCCAGAGCCACACGACTTAATGCATGGCCCTTAATGTTAAATCAGTAGTGAAACAGAAGTTTCTATCTTAGGCTCATGGGATTAGAATTTTGGCCCAGATGATGAGCTCTTTATTATATTCATTCTAATTGTGGCTCATCTTGAAATGATTAAATCTATTGTTAGAAAGTGGCCTTGTCAGCACTAAGATTGCAGTGATTAATAGAAATTTTAAAATAATTTATTTGAATATATATCTAAATTCTCAGTTAAGACAGGGACCCAAATAATTGCATGATTAAAGAAATGGTAATTGCCACCCTTTATTCACATTCATCACCTCACTAGGAAGTAAACATTGCAAGCAAAGTATGACAGAAAGCAAAATATTTTATATCCAGAAACTATAAATGGACGGTAACACTTTAGAATGGGCTACAGGAAAAACTCTTGATATAATAAGCCAGAACAAAAGTACGTTATTAGAAATGCTCTAACAAAATCTGGTTTAATTTAGATGAAGGTCAAACTTGCTCTTGGGGACATCAAGATCTTTTTTTTTTTTCCTAACTCTTTGGCAACCTTAGTTATTCTTTTTTTTTTATGCCAAGAAAGAGCAGAAAATGAATCTCAACTAGTCTTGGATGATAACTTCCAAAAGTTTTATCCTAATAGCATCTATATTGTTCCTAGGTGAGTTATCACTTTGATTTTTTTATCACAAAGACATGTTTTCAAGCTGTATCATATTCAACATTAACACATTAAGGGGGAAAGTTCTGCTAGATAAAAATGTAAAGTGAAATATATATACATATATATACACACACATATATATGTATATATATTTGTTTGCTTTTGTTTTTGAGTTGGAATCTAACTTTGTCATCCAGGATAGAGTGCAGTGGCAAGCTCACAGCCACCGCAGCCTCAACCTGCTGGGCTCAGATGATCCCTCCACCCCAGCCTTCTGAGTAGCTGGAACTACAGACATGTGCCACCACATCCGGCTAATTTTTTATTTATTGCAGAGACAAGGTCTCACCAAGATGCTCAGGCTGGTCTTGAACCCCTGGACTCAGGCAAAACTCTCGCCTCGGCCCCCCAAAGTGCTGGGATTACAGGCTTGAACCACCTTACCCAGCCGAAATATATACTTTAATTATATTTGTTTTCCTTTAAAATAAAATAATATAATTTCTAGAAGTTAAGAAAAAAGATTGCACAAAAGGTAAATGTGCAAACTCAAATATGTAGAAACTTGTAAAGAGCCTTTGTATAGATACCTGGCTGCAGAGATATCATGATCACAAAGGTGGATTTCCTAGGGGAGTCTTATCCATTACCTCTGAATGTGCTGACTTGTACAATTCCTCAAATTTTGTGTGAGAATCATAAAGGGATCTAAATGGAAGTGAAGTTTCTGCCCTTCACTTGAGTGGACTTCAAGTGTATTCACAGTAACCACTGGAAAAGCTACACAAAAAGACATATTAAAAAGACTATAAATAAATCAAGATAGAATCCTAAAAAATGTTCAAATAACTCACAGGAAGGCAAGAAAAGAGAACCAGAGGAATGAGAACCAAAAGAAACAAATTTAAAACCAAGATAGACTCTATTTGAAAATATAAAACAAATCTCAATTAATTTTTTAAAAATTAAATTATACAGAGTATGTTCTCTATCCATATAGCATCAAACACAGTTCTAAATAACCCATGAGTCAAAGAGGAAGTCTCAAAAGAAATAAAAACTACATAGAGCTGAATCAAAAAGAATAAACAACATATCAAAATGTGTGAATAATAGGTAAATTGGAAATAAGAGGGAAGTTTATAACACTAATTATTTACATTTGATGAGGAAAAGGCTCAAACTAATCATCTAAGTATCTTCACAAAGAAATTAGAAAAAAAGAATAAAACAAACTTGAGTCAGGGTAACTAACACAGCTTAGACATAGATAAATTTCTTGTAGGCAAGTTTTAGGAATTGTTCAGACATTTTTTATTACATTTTTTTTACTGCAAGCCAAGCTGACAGCCTACCTCATCCCCTGGGCAAATCAAATACAATCCCAACAGATGTAAGAATAGGACAACCCAACCTTTCAATTCATGGTTTAGTAAAATAATCACTAAAAATCTTTCAGGTTTCCTGTGGAAGGCATAAGGCCGAAACCACTCTTTAACTAACCAAGCCACTTTCAGCTCATGAACTTGTGATTTGGAAACTTCTGGCAGGTCTCTTTCAAAAGATAATGTGGTCTGGAAAAGACCACCTCTCCTTCCATTCCTCCCACCAGAAGTGGAGAGATGTCAATCTCTCAAGGTGGTTACCTGTGTCCCACCTTTTTTTAGCATATCAATTGTTGTGAAAATATATCTAGTTTCATAGTTAAGAGCAAAAGTGCAGTAGAGAGAGAGAGAGACACAGAGAGAGTGCAGGGGTGGGGAGAGAGAGAGAGAGAGAGAGAGAGAGAGAGAGAGAGAGAGAGAGAGAGAGCTTGCCTACGCCAAGGCCTTTCTTTCCTCTCTACTTTCTCTAATAAATTTATTTTAAAACATTGCTGGCGACACTAAAATTAGAGCCAAAGAGTCCATGAGTTTCGCATCACATCCCATCCAGCAACAAAACTCAAAACAAGGAGAGGAAGAAAAAAAGTCAAGAGCAGAAATCAGTGAAATTGAAAATAAGAAAACTATAGAGAAAAATCAATAAAGCACACAGCTGTTTCTTTGAAAATAATCAATAAAAATAAATAAAAGTAAAAGGCTCCTAGCAAGACAGAGAAAAACAAAAATACAGAACACAAAATACTAATCTCAGGTAAGAAATAGAGACTATCACCACAGCGCATGCAGTCATTAAAAGGTTAACAACGGAATACCCTATATTTGTCATTTATAATACACTCATAAATTTGACAACTTACAAGAAATTGATCAATTCCTTTGTGGTTCCCGAAACCACAAACTCCCAAAGCTCAACAAAGAATGAATGCATCTGAATACTTCTAAAACCATTAAGGAATACATTGAATTTGTAATTTAAAATATTCAATCAGGTGCAGTGGCTCATGCCTGCAATCCCAGCAATTTGGGAGCCAGAAGAGAGAGGATTGTCTGAGCCCTGGGGTTTGAGACAAGACTGGGCAACTTAGTGCGATCTCGTCTCTACAATAAATACAAAAATTTAACAGAATGTGGTGGCGCATGCCTGTAGTCTCAGTCAGGAGACTGAGGCAGAAGAATCTCCTGAGCCCAGCAAAGTGCCTCTTATTCAAAAAAATAAACAAGCAAAATATAATTTCCATCCTACCCCATCCCCCAAAATAAACTGCTCTAGGTCTAGATGATTTCACTAGAGAAATCTGTCAATTATTTAAAGAATAGTTGATGCCCATTTTACATATATTTTCAAAGAAAAGAGGAAAAACACTTTCCAATTTATCTTATAAAGTTATTATAGGTTCTCCTTGATTTACAATGGGGTTAAATCCGAATAAACCCACTGTAAAGAGAAAGCATAGTAAGTAAAAAATGCTTTTAATATCCATATAAACCCATCATCAAGTCAAAAACTTGTAAGTAGAACCATCATATGTTGAGGGCCATCTGTATTACCCTGATATCAAAACCAAAGTGTAGGAAAAAGAAAACCACTGAACTATTATCTCTCATGCAGGCAGAAGCAAAATTCCTTAATAAAACACTAGCATATAGCATCCAACAATGTATAAAAAGAATTATGCACAATAAGCAAGAATATTTCAGGAATGCAGGACTTGTTCAATATTCAAAAACGAATGTAGTTCACCATATCAGTATACTACAAAGGAGAAATCAAATGCTCTTATCAACTGATAGAGAAAAAGCATTTGAGAAAAATTAATACATATTCATGATGAGAGCACACAGAAGGTTAAGAATACAAGAGTACTACCTCTAAAAGTTAAAAGCATCAACAAAAACATACCTACATCATTTTTAATGGGGAACAACTAAATGGTATTCTCCTATAGTGGAGAACAGGGCAAAGATGTTCACTCTCAGCATTCTTAATACAGTACTGGAAGTTCTAGCCCTGCAATAAGGCAAGAAAGTAAGATACATTGCATACAAACTGGAAAAAAGGAAAAAAAAAAACTCCTTTATTGTGGATCACATGACTGTCTAACTACAAATTCCCAAGGGATATTAAAACAAAAACAAAACCCTCCCAGAACTAATAGATGAATTTGGCAGTATCACTGGGTATAAGATCAATACACCAAAATCAATTGCATTTCCACGTACCAAAAATGAACGTGAAGTTAAAAATACAATGCTATTTATAATTGCTTCAAAATAATGAACACATGCAACAACTGTATGGTGAAAAATATAAACTGCCAATGAAAGAAATCAAGGAAGACCTAAATACATGGGCAGGCATACTTTGTTCATGGATTGAAAGACTCAATATAATTAAGCTGCCAATTCTCCCCAAATTGATCTAAAAGTTTAATGCAGTGCCTAACTAATACCCAGAAAGGATTTTGGAGATATAGATAAACTATTTTAAAATTTATATGGAAGGGCACGGGACCTAAAACAGCTAGAACAATTTTGAAAAATATAATGAGAAGAATCACTCTACCTTATATTACAGCCTATTAAATAGCTACAGTAATTCAGATAGTGAGATACTGAAAAAGGGATAGAAATATAGATCATTGGAACAGAATAGACAGTCCAGGAATAAGCTTTCATAAATATGTCTACTTTTTTTTTTAAAAAGGGCTAGGCACAGTGGCTCATGCTTGCAATCCTAGAAATTTGGGCGACTGAGTCAGGAAAATCACTTGAGGCCAAGAGTTTGAGATCAGCCTGGGCAACATATTGAGACTCCGTCTCTGAAAAAATTGAAAATTTAGCCGGGCATGGTGGTGTGCATCTGTAGTCCAAGTTACTTGGTAGGCTGAGGCAGGAGGATCGCTTGAGTCCAGGAGTTTTAAGCTGTGGTGAGCCTAGAACCACAAAAATATATATTTATTTTAGTTTCAGAATTTAAGGTAGGCAAAGTGTTCTTGGACTTGATACCTAAAGCACATGTTCAAAAGTTGAAATTGACTAATTAGATTTTATGAAATTAAAACTTACACATTATAAGACCCTGTGAGGAGATTGGGAGAAATTATTTGCAATTCATATATTGAAAAAGTAATAATATCTACAATACATTAAAAACTTTCAAAATTCAATAGTTAAAAAGGGAACAATAAATCTAGACCATGGACAAAAGATATGAACAGCCACTTCACCAGAGAACATATACAGATGACAAACACACATGAGAAAAGATGTGCAACATAATTAGCCATCAGGGAAATGCAAATTTAAACCACAGTGAGCTATCACTACACACCTATCAGAATGTTAAAATTTTTTTAAAAAGTAACAATACCAAATTCTGGAAAGATTGCAGAAAAAATAAATTTCTCATACATTGCTGACTGCAATAAAATTGTATAGACACTCTGGAAAACAATTTGAAAGTTTCAAAACTAAACACATGACTTAGCAATTATGCTTCTGGACATTTATCTCAGAGAAATTAAAACTCATATTCACACAAAATCTTGTACATTAATGTCCATAGTTTTACTCATAATAGCCAAAAGTTGAAAACAGCCTAGGTGTCCTTCAGCAGGTGAATGGCTAGACACACTGTGGTACACGCATACCACAGAAACTATTCAGTATATAAAGGAATGAACAATTGATGCACTCAACGACTTGAATGAACCCCCCAAAGAATTATGTTGAGTGAAAAAGTCAATCCCCAAATGTTGCATATTAAATAATTTCATTTATATGTACTCTTAAAATCCTAAAATTATAAAAATTGAGAACAGATTAGAGGTTGCCTGAGGTTCGGCATGAAGAGGAGTGATGGGAAGGGGATGAATGTGGTTATGAAAAAACAACAGGGGGGTCATTTTGGTAATGGAACTGTTTGGTATCTTGACTATGGTGGTGGATACATGAACATACACATGTTATAAAATTGCAAAGAGCTGAATGAACACATATACACTAATGAGTATACTTAAAACTGGTGAAATTTGAATAATGTTGGGGGATTGTTTCAATGATATCATACTATAGTTTTGCAAGATATTAGACAACAGGTAAAAAAAAATTCATGGAGATCTATTTGTATTATCTCAAAACTGTCTGTAAATTTGGAATTATTTCAATAAAAATACAACTTAAAAAACAAAGGCATCTTGAGCTCAAGAGAAACTAACCAAGAAAAACAAAATTTTAAGGAGGCAACAAATTACCATGTAGGGGGCAAAATATATTGGCTGTAACATTGTCTCCGGTACAAGACATTCACAGAGAGGGATGTCTACTTTCTTTTTTTTTTTTTTTTTTTGAGTTGGAGTCTCACTCTGTCACCCAGACTGGAGTGCAGTGGCATACTCACAGCCACTGCAGCCTCAACCTGCTGGGCACAGGTGATCCTTCCGCCTCAGCCTTCCAAGTAGCTGGGACTACAGGCATGCGCCACCATGCCTGGCTAATTTTTTAAAAATTTATTGTGGAGACGAGGTCTCACCAAGTTGCCCAGGCTGGTCTCAAGGCCCTGGACTCAGGCAATCCTCTCACTTCTGCCTCCCAAAGGGCTGGGATTACAGTTGTGAGCCACTGCGCCAGGCAAGGGATGTTTATTTTTAACAGTTTTAGCAAATGTTTGAATCTTAGTAACAAGATTTTAAAAAAATTCTCTGGGGTTTTAAAAAATAACAAAGGACAATAATAAAAAAGTGGAAAATAAAATAAGATCCAGCCAAAAAACTGGAATGTTCTCATCAGAAGAAAGATTTTGTGTGAACTTCATTGCAGCATATCCTTCATGCGTGTCCTTAGTGATAAGACTAGATACACTGAGAAGAATACATTGTTTTTCATGAGTCATTGCACACCATTTCCTTGTTGATGCATTCATTCCAGTCTTTCTAATTTTATTTAACTGTTTATTTAAGAAAAAAACATGATATGTATCTGCACATTTTGAAAAAACTCTAGTCACTTATATTTTTCCTCAATAAACCTCAAAGCCAACAGGTCTTCTTTGTTACTTCTTGCAAGCTTACCCTAATTTATAATAACTCTTTTAAAAATATGATGGAATTTATTTGGACCACTATTCTCATTTATATTTAAATACATACCATTAAAATCAGTGCAACTTTATCATTACTATTGTAATATCAGCCCCTGTGTATCATCACATGAATATATACTAAGCAACATTCTTCTAAGACAGTGTAACCTGCATTAAAAATGTATATACAAACTATCTTCTGATTTATAATTTCAAGATTTTTGCTGAGATTAATAATAAAAGACACTAGACCAGCATTAAACTATAGTTGTCTGACATGGAGACAGTTCTAATAATTATCAGTCAAATTTTAGGTGATTGTGAAAAGTTAACTGCTTAAAAAAATAGTTTATTCTACAGCAACTTCTGAAAACAGAATTGCTTAATTTTCATTAACACAGCCATATATTTGACTGTTATGCCATCAACATGACTGAGAAAATTGACCAAATAATTATTGACAAAGTAAAAATTTATTTTAAAATGCAAACTTTGAAATTTCAAATTAATGGATAAATTTTATATTATGTCTAATTATACTTCAATGAAGCTGTGAAGGATGTTAATGACAGAGTATAGGTGATGGGTTTTGGTAAGCAGAATTCTAATATGACCCTCAATGATTCTGACCCTTGAATAACCACGTGTACTTGTATTATGGGCAGAGCTTATGAATATGATGAGTTACTGCACCTGTGATAATATGACATTATATGGCATAAACGAGATTATCCCTAATGGGTCTTCTAATCAGGTGCGCTCTTAAAAAACAGAATTTTCTCCAGCTGGTCAAAGAAAAGAAAGTCAGAGAGATGCAGAGCAAGTGTTCTGGAAGAAAACAAACATCCATGCTGTGGACTGCCTATGTTGAAGGCAGTATGTCAAGGAACTGCATGTAACTTTTAAAAGCAGAGAGTTGTCCCCAGCCTACAGCTAGCAGGTAAATGGGAGCCTCAGTTTCCCAGTGGCACGAAAATACATTTTGAAAAAAAACCAGTGCGCTTGTAAAAGGAATCTGACCCCAGAAGAGAACTGCAGTCCTGCTCAATGCCTTGATTTCAGTTTAGTCAGACCCTGAACAGGGAATCCAGTTATCCTGTGCTTGAACTTCCAACCTACAGAACCTGTGAGATGATAAATACATGTGTATATTTTTTAAAGCAACCATGTGCTAACAAGCAATAGAAAACAAATAAATGTATACACAAGATTCATTGTAAAATTATTTCAACTTTGTTATATATTTACACATTGCTTTAATTATATGTTGAGATCGAAAGGAAAAAAGTCTAAAAGGGTAAGCATTATTGAATAAGTGGCTCGTTAATCTTCACAACAATGAGCTTTGGTCTCAGAGGAAAAATAAAGGGTCCAACATAGTAATCTTCAGTATAATTCATCTGAGTATGTGCCAGAAGGTGCAGAAACATGTAATGGAGGATAATAAATAACTACAATATGTGCTGTGTGATGAAGTAGAAATTAAGTGCTCTGAGTTATGTTACAATGTTCAATCCGACCGTTGGATCAGTTAACGTATGAGCTGAATGTTAGCACATCAATCTCCTTAGTTATCTGGAAAGAGAGTAATGTGTATTGTCAGTAATACAGAGTTGCATGATTCAATAAATCTTTTAAAAAGTCTTATAGACAAAAAGTATAATTTCATTTGCAGTTCATGTTAGGTTAGTCATATTAAAATTGATAGAAAGTGAAGTTTACCATGGATATTACTGAACATATATGATTCCCATTTGAAGCCAGTTTATTTCTCTGCAGAATGGGTTTTTCTTTTGACATATGAATAACACTAACCATCTATTTATAAGTTCTGCCTGGTGAACTCCAAACCCACAATCTATATGGAAATTAATTTTGGATAAAAAAATTACATAATAAACACAATACACAGACTTCATATTTTTGCTTCTTGAATCAATATTTAAGTAGTGATCCAATCATTTCATAAACTTTTATTTCAATTTTTTTTATTTTAAAGATGTGGGGTATAATTCAGGATTAGGTATATTAGATATACAAGTGGTCATTGTACAGGTAAAGTTTGAGCCTCCCTTTGGTCTTCACTTTGCCCGATTTAAGATTAAGTACCCTTATTGATGTTGTGTCTTCCCCCCCACCCCCGCCCCCACCCCGGCAGTATCTCGCTACTGCTAATCCCTTTCTTAGTATTATGGTAAATGTTCAGGGTCCACTTATGAGTGAGAACAAGTGGTGCCCTTGTAAGAAGAATGAATGATGGATGAAAATAAAGGCAGATGATATCTGACGAGATGAAGTGAAATGACAATTAAGATAGAAAAAGAACATATTTAATATTTCACATATTTCATAAGTAACATATAGATGGAATGGAAATTTGAAAAGCAAACTGACTTGTTTTTCTAGAATAATGACTGAAATGCTTTGTTGTGAGCATATGTAATTCACCAGCAACATACTGGATATGTAAGTCTCTACCAATAGCTGCTGAAAAGTGATGAGTGTGAGGAATGTACAGTATTCATAATTTTAGGATACAATTTATTAAGCAGCTACTATTTATTAGGTAGTATTACTTTACATGTATTTGTATATGCATTATTCATTTAAGCTAAGGACAACTATCTTCCCAGTCTGGACAGCTGTATACTTCCTAATTGTATGAATAGACAGAAAAAACAGAATTTATGAGAGTTTTAAAAGTTCAGACATTAATATAAGACGTTGTATTGTCTGTATTATCTCATTTAATCATTGCAACAACCAAAAAAAGTTTGGGTTTTTTCTTAAAAAAACAACTCCCAGTACATAAAGAATATGTAGCTCAGATATGTTATATAATACACCCCAAATAGCAGAAATAAGGCTTGCGTGTGCATTTGTCTGAATTCTGTTTAGCATCATGCATAATGCTATCCTGCATTATGACATTGGCTACAGATGACTATTTTATAGAAATATAAATCCTAGATAATCGATGTCACACACATTAAAATTATAGACCTTTATTTTAATCTTATAATCCTCAAACAACACAACTAGCTAATGTTTCCAAGGTGACAGGGTACATGTTAAAATTTTTTTTAATTTTCAAAAATCTCTGAAAATCTTAAAAGCATCCCATAACTCTCAGAATCATAGAACTATGGCTGAGCTTTGTTTTCTTCCAAAGAGAATTTATCTTGTTGCAGAAGACCAAGAGTTTTAAAAGACCAAGAGTTTTCTGTAGATAAATTATTGAGATGTACTTGCTTTATTCATGTCTAATAACAATATGAATACATGTCAATAGAGCACTCTATACCACGGATTAATGCCATCAGTAGGGATACTCACTACTGCTCTGAGAGTGTAAACAATTTTTCATAGTGTAATTTTGTCCTGAAAAGTAGCTGACTTATTTTTTCTATGCCTTGATATCAATGGTTATGTAAATGATGGACTTCTTTCATTATATGTAATTTAAAATGGGTACAAAACCAAGGAAAACAACAAATCCAGAACTGACGATTTATGAGAGTCACTGCTGTGAAGCTTTATGACAGTAAGTGAAAGTTATCCACTTGCTATCAATGGTAGTGAGAAGAAGCTTGTCAGTTTGATGAGGTCCCAGTTGTCTATCTTGTCTCTTATGGCATGGGCACTTGAGGTTTTGATCAGGAATTGGTTGCCAATTCCAATTTCTGGAAGGGTGTCTCCTGCATTTTCTAAGGTTCTTATAGCTTGAGGTTTTAAGTTTAGGTCTTTGATCCATTCAGAGTCGATTTTTGCATATGGTAATAGGTGGGGGTCTTGTTTTAATCTTCTGCTCAAACTGACAAGCTTCTACAAAGCCAAAGAAACCATCAAGAGAGCATGAAGACAGCCCACAGACTGGAAAAAAATATTTGCCACCTGTATATCTCACAAAGGCCTAACATCTAGGATCTACAAAGGAGCTCAATGTGCCAAAAAGAAAAAAAAACAAAATCAGTCCCATTACAAATTAGGTAAAAGATATAAACCGACAATTCTCAAAAGAATACATACAAGTAGCCAACAGATACATGAAAAATGCTCAGCCTTACTCGTCATCAAAGAAATGCAAATCAAAACCACACTGAGATACCACCTAACTCCAGTTAGCATGGCCATCACCAATAACTCAAAAAAACAACAGATGCTGTAGAGGATGAAGGGAAAAGGGAACACTTCTACAGTGTTGGAGGGTGTGTAAACTAGTACAACTTTTGTGGAAAACAGTTTAGCCATTCCTAAAATAACTAAAAAGCGATCTCCCCATACAACCCCACAATTCCCCTACTGGGGGTATACCCAGAGGAACTAGGTATCAAGTATGACAATAGGAGAAAAACATAATCAATAAGATTTTAGGTTATTATTATAGTGTAATAGTACCAGCACCATAATGAAACAATCCATAATAGAAGTTATTAGCTAAGATAATACAATTGAGTGAGGCTCTAGGAAGCAATAGGCAGGATTTAAGGTGTAAAGAGTCAAAAGAAGCAGTAAGTAGAGGATGGTGAGGAATTGGGGTAGAGTCAAATTTTACTACTGATTTATATTTAGGGTGTGCCTGAAGGTCAAGACTAGCAACTTTTCTCCTGGTTGTGAGAATCTAAATTACATTTTCACCCTTAGATTCATTATCTATGTCTGCATGATGTGAAAAAAAAAGTGAGTGCACATAGGCAAGCCCCTGTGTAAATTTCCCAGAGGCAACATAATCATATTAATTGGTGAGTAGAGACACATGTACTAGCCTTTATAGAGTTACTAGTAACCTATTCTTTATTTATAACACATTTTAGAAGAACCGTTTAGATATTTTGTATACACAAGGCATTCGGGGTATTTTTCTAATTTGGGGAAGATATGAAATCAACAAAGTTGCGGAGTGCACCATCTAGTGGTTCAGTGTAGTACATGCCAATATACTCTAGTCTTGACTACTATGCACAGGGTTCTTTTTTTATAATTTGAACTCACAATAAGCTTGCACATTATCTTTGTCTCTGTTGCCACTGACCATACCAATAGATTATTTTGAGGAGAAAGCAATATGTTGAGTATGGTCTTTTATCATATATGCTGCCATAAATATGTTCTTTGCCATTGCTCATTGAAAACCAGAGAAATTTTGTATCAAAGAACTACTCAACACCTAATTCATGCAATAATAATAGCTCCAACATGTATTATGGTCATAAAATGGATGAATCTTAGATGTATTCATCTATCTTTCCTCACAAAGTTGATACAACATTTGGAGTGCTATGTGGACCTTTGCTTTCCTGATAGTTCTTCAAATCTCCAAGTGTGACTTAAGATGGAAATCACTCTACATAGTCGCATTGGATTAAAATGAGTGTTTTCTGTTCTCTCCTGTCCAAAGATGTACTCAAGAGATTGCACGTAGTGTCCCCATGAGTCTTTGAATAATACAGCACTATAGGCTGGAAAACTCATGGCCAAGTGGTATTCTTGGAGATAAGTGTACCTTACTAGCCTATGCCCATAAAAACTTAAAATTGACATATACCTTGTTACCTCTTATTATAAATACCTGTTCATGCACTAGATGTGTGTTTTCTTACTTGTGAGATTCTCATTCAACTAATTGTTAATGACTAAAAAACAGAAACCACAGGTTTAACAGAACCTGTATATCATTACATGCCTACACAACTACGAAGGGCAAATACAAGCATATTAAAGGCCCTATAGGTCTAATACAAACAATAATCTTCCTAACACTTTGTTTCCTTTGCAAGCATTCTTAAATCAGAGTATAATTTCCTCAGTTCACCCACTTGGCCTCTTATTGATATTTTTAAATGCCATTGTTAAAATTGTTTATAATAATGAAAAGAAAAGAATGAAAATTTTTAGGGATGGGGCCTTTCTTCCAAATGACCTGGCAATTTTTTTCTTTTAGATCACAGCTATAGAATACCAGATCTTATACATAAGAATAATAAACCAAACAAACAAAACAAAACAAAACAAAACCCCAAAACTGAAATCTTTCCCCACTAACTTATTTTTTAAGTTAGTCAACAGTGAAGCTTAGTTTTTATTTTCTTCTTGTATAACATGGGCACTTTTTAGAAAATAAAGCAAACACAAGAATGTTCTTCCCTACTAAGACATACTAAATAAAAATAATTTAAAGTCCTCTTTCTATTCCTACTCTGGCCAAAGTTATCTATGATACATAGATAAATTCTCTACCAGAAAGTGATCTATTGAAAACTGCCTAAAGCTGCTGTCTTCTCTCTCCATACTCACAGATGTTAGTGAGGAATTGCAGTGATTTTACTGTTAATTCCCTGTTGCCACATTCTGTACCTCCAGACTACGTTCTGTAGCTGTGGCAGATTGAATATAAGAAGGCTCTGAAACAGTGAATAATGCACTGCAAGGCCTTTCTACACTGCCGTATTCTCCTCTGGTATTGTTAGCAATGGAGAATCAAATGGAAAGTTTCCTGCAGCAAATGCAATATGTGCTGACAGTAGCAGAACGTTTATCAACAGTCCTGGCACGTTGTACAGCAACCTCTTTCTGTTTCTTTTCTTTTCTTTTTTTTTTTTTTTTGTACCTGAAAAGTAAGGAACAAGCTCCCAGGACACCAAATTCATTGGTCACTCTAACAACATCCATATTTACCAACCCAAGAGGACTTTTGTGCAGAGAAAGTATTTGCCTTTCTAGAGGACACACACACACACACACACACACACACACACATATATATGAAGGGACACACACACACACACACACACACACACACACATATATGAAGGGATGCAACCAAAAAAAACCCTGAATTAGCCGGGCTCGGTGGTTCAGACTGTAATCCCGCGCCTTTGGGAGGCTGAGGTGAGTGGATTGCCTGAGCCCGCGGATTCAAGACCCGCCTGGGCAACTTGGCGAGACCTCATCTCTACAATAAATAAAAAAAAAATCAGCTGGGCGTGGTAGCGCGCGCCTGTACTTCCGGCTACTCAGAAGGCTGAGGCGGAAGGATCCCCCGAGCCCGGCAGGTCGAGGCTGCGGTGGCCGGGAGCAGCCACTGCACTCCAGTCTGGGCAACAGTGAGATTCCAACTCAAAAACAAAAAACAAAAAACAAAAAAACCTGAATTATTTTTTTGAGGGCTGGCCCCCTGTAGTATAGATTTTCCCCACTATGTGAGTGTTCTAGGAACCCATTGGCATCAATGTACTAGCTATCGTTGTGAGAGGCTGCATTCGGTTTCGGTTAATTTTTTTTTTTTTTGGAGGGGAGGATAGCATCTTTCAAATTCATTTCATGATGGGTGATTTACAAGTGCACCTGTCCACACTGCGCTGAGTGTTCAGAAATTTTTGACCAAAAAAATGGCATGACCCCTGTACCTCATCCTCCCTATTCACCTGATCTCACCCCAGTGACTTTTAATTGTTTCCCCAGATGAAGAAATCTTCAAAGGGAAACATCTTGCAGATGTGGAAGAGATGAAACAAAAAACGGCAGAGACACTAAAGGGCATCAAAATTGAGGAGCTCAAACACTGTTACTATTCATAGAGAGAAACTCTGTAAGACAAAATAGAAACTCTAAAAGACAAAGTTGAGATATACATTTAAAAAACAATGAGAAAATTTGAGTTTTAGGGGACACTATAAGTATACACGTTCAAACTCACTTAAAGTTATATTTTTACTTCACCTGGTGTACAAATTACATGAACAAAAAGAACTCATGTTTCCTGCATGTTAATAATCTTTTAAAACAAATTTCCTTAAATTAAAAAAAGTTTTAAATTTTTTAGCATAAATGTATTTCAGAATAAGACATGGATTTTTGCGATACAAAGATGGAATATTACCTTACCATAAAATTATCTACATTTCTAGTGATTACCCTCCACTGACTTTAATTAACCAGTGTAATCCACAGTACATATTAGTTCAAAGCAATAAAGCCATCTACATTTCTGGGTTTCTAAACGTGTAAATGATTTGAATTCATTTTAAAAAGTATTATAAACTGTCTCTAGGTAGGCACTTGCTTTCTTAGAACACTTTTCTTAAGGTGACCAGAAAATTATTTTTTAATAATGTGAGATTGTAAGCCAAAATAACATAATTTCTCTCACTGACAAAGTCAGGGCCTTAGCTGCATAGTAGCTTAGGTCATGCTTTCAGAAATAAATAAACTTACTTACAAGTTGCCTTCTTTGTTTTGATTTCAACTTATTCAGAATAAATACTAAAATCTTGTTTTAGACTTGTCAATAAATTGAATGGCTAATGACTATATAAATTTGGAAAAGTTATAATATAATTAGACCCAGAAAAAAAACTAATGTCAACTCTGCTACTCCTCTGATATTAACTGATTTATTTTAGGTGCTGTCATAAAAGTTTCAAGTCTAAAGTTTTTATTCTCTCTAGGCTGTTAATCCATTCTGACATTATTAATGGCTCCCTTATGGAATCACACTGAAAGCTCAACTCTCTAGATATTAGCATGTGTATTTCAGAATCACTTAGCAGGGAAGAAAACAAACTTAAACTTTTCTGTACCAAGGAATCCCACCACTTAGTCATCTTTAGGAATTGTCCAAGACGAAAAATCAGACCCTGGCAAAATGAGGAGAGATCTGAGAGCTACTGCATGTTATCCTTATAATCTGAATGCTACTCCACCCTGTAAATGTCATTTTTGTTTTCTCTGCTATGCCTTTGCTCATGCGATTGGCATTTCCCCCACTTTACAGTCCAAAAGAATATTCTCTCTATTCTGTTTCTACTATCCAAGACACATTGAACGCCAAAGACCTAGCTCAGATCTCACCTTTCCCAACAAATGTTTACTAAGTGCTACAGAATACATCATTCTCACTGGTCTTTAACTCCTACAGTACTTAAAGTTTGCAATGCACAATTTAGCACTTACAGGAGGTTGGTGATTTTTTAATATGAATCTTCTCTTCCCATCCAAGGCATAGATTTGCTGGAAGAAAGAAGTGGTCTTTGAATATCTTATACATCCCTTAGCCTATACAATGCACACTTGAACATCTGACTAATTGCTTTGAGTGAGATGTCTATAAGGAAATATAAGGTTTCACAAACTGAAGAAATTAATCACCATGTTTCAGAGGGAAAAAATGGTTATTGTTAGTGTTGAAGAGAAATAGTGCTAACAGCCTAGATAATATCCTTTCTTAGATGTAAAAAAAAATATCAAGGAATAAAAACAGCTACCCTTTTACAGCTTTGGCTATGTCTTAGCACTGGTCAAATTGGTTCAGATGCATTATTGAATTTAATCTTTCCAACAGCTCTTTGCAACAGGTGTGGTGGTATCATCTCCATTTTATCAATGATAAAACTAAAACTATGAAAAATTAACTAGTTTGTCCATTGTTGTATAGTTAGTAAGGACCAAAATAAGAATGAAATCAAGTTTGCCTGTTTCCAACGCCCATGTTTTTTAAGCACTGTGTATGTACTACTGCCTTCTCCAAACAGAAACTGAATTAAATGGAGAGAAAACATGCAGAATACTCACTGTCAAATTCAAACGTAGATGTAATCACATGGGCACACTTTAGAGATACCATGTGGTCTTAACTTCTAAAATTTAAACACTCATTTTCTTTGTCTTGCCAGGACTTAAAGTACTCTCTAAGTATATGTCAGAGAACATGGGAAACATCACTATCTGATTTTAGATCACAAGATCATTCAATTAATCAACATACATTTATTGCTTGAATATTCCAGGGTAAAGGAATACAATTTGTTTGAAAACAAAAATCCAGATCAACATGTTTTGGCTGTATGTTGGTATGATTACCTTTCCTTAAGCACTGTGAACACAAAAATAGGAAGACAAAGGAATTGGTAATGTTTCAGGATCAGGTATAACACAGTTTTCCTGTATGTTTTCCATCTTTATGTTACTGTGGTATAATCTTAATTGTTTTACTATAACTGCTTATTACATGCATGTTTCACTTTCAGAAATAGTCTTTTTGATGAGTGTATACACCTGTTTTTCACTTTTGATAAAGTAATGCTCCTCGTGTTCGTTGTTAAATGGATATGCTTTCTTTGCTTTCTAAATTGTACTAATTTTCTGAATTTTTCTGTAAGCTCCTACTATATCTTTATAGTGTCTACATTATAGTGTCTATAAAAGTATAAAAACAAATGTGAAACTTTTATGGTCTAACTCATTAAAAACCCCACATACTTATAAATTGGTTTATCTTTTCAAGGTAAATAGAAACTCAGAAATATAACAATTATATATTTTATTTTTTAAAAGGTCACAGAAATGTTATTTAAGTTTGGGTAGTAAAGCAGACCAATTACAAGGGATTTTATTTGAATGAACAAAAAATACAATTGTATTGTTGAAAATTTTTAAAAATTCAATAACATATACCAGGAAACACAACAGCTTCAGGAGCACCATCACATTATTTTAGAGAATGTATTTCTAAACTGAAAATAAACTTTTATGAAGAAAAATGACTGGAATTTATTAAAATTTACATCAAGTGTACAGATCTTGACACACTAAGCAATGCCAGAAAACAAAAATCCATTAAAAGGGAGGTAAAAATTGCATATTTTTTAGGATCAATGTAGAGATCAGGTGTTACATTTGGCAATGAAATAAAAGAAGTGAAGAAAAACTAGGCTGAAAGGCAAGGAGGAAATTTCAAATGCAGAAGCTAATAATTGCACTTTTTGGAGGAAAGTTGGTATTGTAGGTGGGTCAGTATGTATTAGTGACAGGACAATAATATATACAATCATTTGCAAACTTCCTCATGTTTAGAATGTATATTTAATATATTTATTGTTATTATATTTTACCTCCTTCATGATGCATCTATTTAATACTAAATTAAATGTGCCTCAAAATTACATTAACACTACAGATTAACCATGGGTATTTTTTTAAAATCTCCTTCAAAATTTATTCTAAGGATTGTTTTTTTTAAAAAACCCAAGTAAACGGGCCACTTGAGAGCTGCTTAACTGCTTTGACATCTTTATCCCTGAAACTTTGTATGTTTTTTCATGACAAAATCTCAGAATCAAAAGATTATAAGTATTGGGGCTCAGAAAATGATACCCTAATTTGAAGGCCTCAGAAGCAAAATCTCTCTCATCTCCTGTCCTCCTGTCAACCTCATTCTCCCCCAAGACAGCCATAGAAACTAGAATCCCTTTTCCCTCAGGTGGATCACAGAAACCAGAACTTCTTTTCCCCAAAACCAGATATAAAACCTGAAATTAGTATTTTAGCTTTTCCCCTGCTTTTCTTTGTGAGAACTGGCCCCAAATAAATTCTCTAACCAGGCAAAGTAGCTCACACCTGTAATCTCAGCACTTTGGGAGGCAGAGATGGGAGGATCGCCTGAGTCCAGCAGTTCGAGACCAGCCTGGGAAACTTGGCGAGACCTCGTCTCTACAATAAATCAAAAATTTAGGCGGGCATGGTGGTTCACACCTGTAGTTCCCGCTACTTGGGAAGCTGAGGTGGAAGGATCTCCAGAACCTGGCAGGTGGAGGCTGCAGTGACTGTGGGCATGCTACTGCACTCTAGCCTAGGTGAGAGTGAAACTCCAACTAAAAAATAATAATAAATTCTCTGACATACCCTGTTTGTTTATAGATCATAAAACCCCCATTCCAGAAAGGGTCTTGACCTATACCTGGGAGGAAGAAATGCTGCACCGTCAGTTGAAGAAAAATTTGAACAGAAAGGCTTTGCTGAGTTTTCTCACTCAGTCTATCAGCATTGCATCATATACTTTTTGTTCAATCACAGTTTTATACAACTGTCTATTCTTCATTGAACCTAAGCATGAAAATGAATAGCTTTCTTGTATCTTTGGGTTTTTACTCTGAAGAGTCCTGTGTCATATAAAACTATGATCAAATAAATTTGCTATGCTTTCCTCTTGTTAGCCTATTTTTGTTTTAAAAGTGTTGGCAATGATCTTTATGATGGCTAGGAAAGAGATCACCTCCTTTCTGCCCCTACATAAGGAACACAAATAGTATGTGTGTGTGTGTGTGTGTGTGTGTGTGTGTGTGTGAGCATGCGTGTGTGTGTATTTTAATATTCCCAAAATATTATTTTGTCTTCTTGTGAATTTTGCGTTAAAATTACTTTTCAATATCTTACAAGTATGCATGGTTTTTGATCTTTAATCGTTTCTCTCTTGTACATGTTTCACAAAATGGAAGTTCTCAAGATAATGGAATTCAATCTAAAATTGAGCCAGTTCAATTTAAGACCTTTCCTGCAGATGATGAGACAACTCTGTTGATCAAGACATACTTTCTTCAAGGAAAGAAGATGTACAAAGGGAACTCTCATGTAAATCAGGAAATCTGGTTTCCAACTCTGCCACTTAAGTGAACTTGGGAAATAATAATTATTACTACTAGTAGAGGGTCTTCTAAGTACTGTGTTTTATTTTTAGATTTCATAAAATGTTATGTCATTGATCTTAACTACATCTTCACCATCTTAATCTCTGAATTGTAGCTCCAAAGCCATTACTAATGAGAAATGTTTTTCTGATCTCTACTCCCAGTCAAATGCAACCATTTCTTTTGCATGGTTACAGCATGTTACTTATTCAATCATTTAACACTTATTCATTTTTATTTTGTTTTATAACTGGTGGTTGGCAAAAATACTCTTTCTTACTAAACTGTGTTTTCATGGAAGACAGGGCCTATACATTTTTTCTTTTTCATGATTATATTTCTAGTATTAGCCTTAGGACTCAGCACAAAGTAAGCCCCCAATAAATGCTTTTTTAAATTGTAAAATGACAATAAAGCAAGAGAGAACTGATACAAACAGCTTACTCTGAAAAATATTAAACAAGCAGAGAGAGTGAGACATATGGTACAAATAATTTATTTACCTTCATTTAGAGTAAAATGCGTTTTGCGCAGGTGTAAATTATATCAAATCTGAAGCACTAACTCAAAAAGACGTTTTTATTAGATTATCAAAAGAAAACAATTGCATTTGACAAATTTAAAACTCCCTTTTAAACTAACTGCAATGGAGCTTTTAAAAGTTGGTGCAATAGAAAAAAAATATCAACAGAAGCCCAATGTTTCTATACTGCATACTAACAACAGTGTCAAACACTCAGAGGTGATGTAAGGGAGAAAAGAAAGAGGAGTAATTATTTTGGTGGAGGAATTCTCAAAGCATGCTCAGCTTGCCAACATAATCAATTTAGACAGAGCAAAGGTAAATGGCACCAAGGGTGTATTTTCAGTGATTAAGTGTGAATTTTAAGGGGTTATGGCAATTGTTTTCCTTTCAGCTATTTACTTCTACAAGTTGTTAAAAGGAAAACTTTAGACAAATTAAATTTTAACATTTTAATTAAGGAAACAACAATCCTAGAACTGAGCAATCTTTAGAATTAGAGGTAAAGGAAACTCCGCTCCACAAGGTGGGCAGGCAGCGTTTATAGACAGAAAACAGAAGTGAGGTGCAGAAACAGCTTGATTGATTATAGCTCAGTGTTGGACTTATTTGAACATGATCTTATCATATGGTGGCCAGTGATTGGCTGAAGCTCCCTTGCTGTGGTTGGCTAAGAATACTCCTAAGTTAAGCGTTCAGTTTCTTTAAGCTATGTTAGGCTAAGTTGCAGTTTGTTATGTAAAATCTCAATGTACAGAGGCATCTTCAGACTTAATTTAGCAAAATGCATGCGTTAGACACCTTCAAGTATCAAAAAGTCTGCATTTTTAAACAATCAAACTTTTCCTATAAACATTTTTTTTACTACCATCTCCTTAAAGGACCAAAGAGAAGAAGACACGCTCTGCTGGTAAAATAACCCCAGTGTTGCCTTCAGTGGCATCAATCTAAATAAGCATCAGTACCCCAAAGAAAAGTCAGCATAGCTGTGTGATTGAATATTCATTTTGCCTTAACTTTCAATGTACTTTAATTGGATACTTCTTCTGGATTCTTTATGGTCAATATGGGAGGGCAGATGAGGGGTAGAAGGTAGGAGTGGCGCAGTTCTTATTCTTTGCATCAGAGTACTTAAAACATTTCCTTACAGGAACTAATTTCTTCTACACACAAAGGCAGATGGCCTAAGAGAACCTCAATGGAATCCTTCATAATACATTTAACACGTGTATTAATGGGCTTAGGCAGTTCACTAAATCCCTTATTTGTGTAACTTTTGCATTTATGCCTTGCAAGTAGTTTCCCATTTATGTAAATGCACAGAATATAAAATGGCTCACCTATTAACTTTAGAAAACTACCTTTCCCAAAATAATTTTAGAGTATTTTAATATACTCTGTATACTTGATGTTCTTGAGAAAATTAGTCATAGTTGATTTTTTAAAATTAGCTTAAATTGGGATGTCAATTATTGAGACTTCTAAGTAGCAGACTTCATTTGATCATCTTTCAGACTCAGCCTTTATGTACCAAGAACACTGATGGACTTCTGGAGGGCAGCAGTGATGGATAGATGGCAAAACAAAACTATCAGCATTGTCTCTTGTTCTATCAAGTCCTAAAATTCTACCTTTGCCAAAGAAAGGAAGAGTTTAATTAATTCATTATTTTAGAGACTAAGTAATATTTCTTAATTCATTATTGTAGAGACTAAGTAATATTTCTCTTTGGGGATTTTAAAATAAGGATAGAAACCTGTCTGTGAGATGACATAGGTTTAAAGATAAGGCAGCGTATGAATTTGTTTTTTTTGGAGAATAAATAGATAAATAAATGAATAAAACTGCAACAAATTATAAAACACTGGCTTGCGACACAGAGCTCAATAAGTGACACGTGCGCGCGCGCACACACACACACAGAGTAAATAACATTTATTGACTATTTACTATGTGCCAGACATTGTACTAAGTGCTTTATGTAGGTTATGTAATATAATCCACATCAATTTCTGATTAAATAAGTCTAATTATTTTTGTCATGACAAATGATAAGCCCCAAACTCAGAGCTATTAAATAGTTTGGGATAAATTACATAGTACATCATTGTAAACACTTGTATTTAAACCCAAAATTATCTGACCTCAAAGTTCAAGCTCTTATCCAACATGATATACTGTCTCTTTAAAAAAAGTATAGGTGAATCTCAGTTCTTAGTTGAGAGAAAACTGTTGTACCTTACACTGTAGAACCCTTGTTGAGTGCAAGATACAATGCTAGGTATGAAGTCATGAGTTAAAAATCATTTCTGCTGTCAAGAAGTCACATTGTAGTGGGGGTGGGGATAAGACATGAGCACCGATGCTTGCAATGTAAACCTATGTGTGAAAAAGTCTTGTGAGGCAGGTGCACTGTGTTAGAGGAGCTCAAATCATGGAGAGCTAATTGCCAACTGGGTGTCTTAAAAGATGAGTAAGAAGTTAGAGGTTAAGTACAGAAAGAAAGAGCATTGTTTGAGAAGGGAGGAATATATACAAAAGTGTAAGGAGGGATGAATGAATAAGATAAAGTGTCAAGAATTCAGTTTGATTGAAACATAAATATGAATTAAAAATTAGCAGATGATAAGACCAGAAAGAAAGGTGTAGGCCAAAACAGAGAGGAGTCAATGCAACTGAACTTCTTTCAATATGCAATGAGAAACAGCTGAAGAGTTTTGAAACCAAGATGATTGATAATCAATGCTAGAATTTAGAATAAAAAATATGGCAAGTCTTTACAATTGACTGATAGGAGAAGTCTAGGAGAAGGAAGAGGAGGTAGAGTTTGACAGCAGTAGTCCAGATGATGTGTTTCACAGTCTTTCTGTAAAACCTATGTGTATAAAATACATCTGGAAACTCATTCTTTCTATGATAAGTCAAACTTGACCAAAGATTTGCTTTGCAGAATTCTGGTGAGATTATCAATATGAGTGGAAAGTCTTCAGCTGCCCTATCCTATTTTCATCAACTTTAAGTTAACAACAACACAAAACTCTCTATATCATAGAGAAGGACTGACAATGGCAGAGAGATCAGAATGCTCTACAATGTATGCTAATAGGAGTTATCAGCAGGAAATAACAGCAGGGGAAAGAACTATATATTACAAAGTCAAAGAAAACTGAAAACAAAACACAACAGAAAAATAATGTCTCAGAGACATGCAACTTGCTGAATAGTTCTGGTGTTGCTTCTCTGACATTGGACACTATATTAAATAGAGCAATTGACATTGTTACACGTGAAACAGAATGTGTTCTAAAGAAATTGTCCTGGAATGACACATTCAATATTTAGTTTGGGTAATCTGTCAAAATCATGAGACAAAATACTTTCATATCACACCAAGGAACTTCCTGTCATTGTATAATTATTTTTAAAAATCCAGCCAGGCTCGGTGGCTCAGCCTGTAATCCCACGCTTTGGGAGGCTGAGGTGAGTGGATTGCCTGAGCCCGTGGGTTCGAGACCCCCCTGGGCAACTTGGCGAGACGTCATCTCTACAATAAATCAAAAAAATTAGCCGGGTGTGGTAGCGCGCGCCTGTAGTTACAGCTACTTGGAAGGCTGAGGAGGAAGGATTGCCGGAGCCCAGCAGGTCGAGGCTGCAGTGGCCAGGAGCGGCCACTGCACTCCAGTCTGGGTGACAGAGTGAGACTCCAACTCAAAAACAAACAAACAAACAAACAAAAATCTGTTGAAGATAACGGTTGGCTCTATGATTATTCTGGAAACCAACCATCTGCCTTTGGTGTAGAATAAATTGATTCAGGTAAGGGAGTATTTTAAGTATTCTGAAGCAAAGAATAAGAACTATTATATCCCTACCTTTTACCCTTCAAATGCTTCTCCCACACTGACCAAAGAAGAAGCATTTGATCAAGGTATGCTGAGAGCTGGCTATTGTATGATCCATTATATGGTCTAATGGTCATCTAATAGACCCATAGATGAGATTTTTAAAAGGTTCATTTTTATTTTTAATATTTTAAAACTTAGCTCTGACTTACATCAGCAGGTGTATCAAAATAACTAGTATTTGCTTCTACAGAACTCAGCAAACTCAGTGGTATTTCATCCAAGAGAATCTCTTTAATTTGCTCATGATAGTTCTAGATTAGCCAAAATGAAGTATATTCATCATATAATTTCAAGTAGATTAGAGAAACAGCTATGTAAATTTGAATCAACTGAATTTTTGTTTCTTTCAGGATAGCTCCTGCCAAAAATAATGAAGAGGCAAAGACATATGATGACTCTGGTATATATCTAGTCTTCTTCTACAGATACTTCTGAAGATTTTCAGCCTGCTCAACTGTAGGAGGTGACAACCAACTTTACCTTGGGCCAGAACCAATCTACATCATACCCAGCCATACCCAGCAGTACTTTAAGATGTCCTGTCCCACCACTTAAGTACTAAGTACCTTTATGTGGTAAGTTGGCCATGGACTTCTGAATGTCCATGTTTGCTAAGCCAGTTTCACTTTCTCAGTTTGTATGCCTGGGATACTTCCCTGCTGCCTGTTTTACCTTCCAACTTTTAGACGGAATTGGAAGAAAGAAAGGATTGGATGCGTGTTTATTGAACATCCACTATGTACCCATTTGAGAGTTGTATTATGTTAACCAGTGTGGCAATTCTATGAAAATAATATAGATATCCCTAAATTACAGATGCAAAAACAAATTCAAATAATTTATCACTTGTCCCAGACTCTGTATATACTTAACGGGATAGTCACTGGCTGGAGCCTTACTACAAAAATAACCAAGTAATGCAGTTGCCTAACCATGAGTATCACCACTGCTTACAATTTTTTTTTTCTACAGACCTTCTCCTCCAAATCAGGATCTTTGGCTTCGGAACATTCATCATATTCCCTCTTGGGCATTCTAGTGTCCCCCGCTGGCAACTCTTCTTTGAGGATCATACCTTCACTCCAAATGATGTTCCCAGCTCTAGCCTCACCTGTTCCTAGTGTTTATTCCTCTCTAAAAAGGCCTCCATTTCACTCTGAATATGCTTTACTTATGAGCACTCAAGATAAAATAAGTAATGAGCTTTTACCACTTTGATTCCAGTGTCATCGACAGGGTTCCCTCTGCAATTGCAAAATGCAATTTGTTTTGTTTGGGTGCTAGAAGACTCATGCTTGTGTTGATGAATCATAATCCAAAACTCTCTATAAACAAATGATTCATATAATAAAAGTAAATTCATCTTTGATTTTTTCCTTATATTTGAAAACTGAGAATCTATTTTATTCATTTGAATTATTATTATATGGAATAGTGTTTAAATTCTGCATTTATTTTCCAAAGCCATAATAACCAGTAGATATGAACACCATAGCTAGCAACTATTTTTCAAATTGTTTGCCAATATTTTGTGGTCCAAGAGCTCCAGAAAAATGGTCCCCATCTGTTACACTGTTTGGTCATTTGTTGTGTGTGCTCATGAGCCTTTTTGCCTGTGGACATAGCGCCTGTCCGTTATGCTGGTGAAATTCATTAACATGCCATGGGAATCATGGAATGCCAGGCCTTACCTAGGATACATGTTCACTGAGGAGCCCTTCCATATTAATATGAAAAGAATGGGAGACTGTATGGTTGGGCAAAAGCATGGACTCTAGAATCAGAACGTTTATGTTTGAATTCCCACTTCTAACAATTACAAGTTGTGCAACCTTAGGGACATTACTGAAACTTTCTGAATCTCAGTTTCCTCAACTAAGGAATATTAAAAGCTACACCTCAACAAAGTTGCTATAAGGACTGAAGAAAAGGAAATAATTACTGTGGAGTACTTAGCAAGATGTCTTGAATAATCACTTAAAAATAAAAGATTATTGATGATTAAAAGTATAGATACCACTAAAGGTCAACAACAATGGTGAAACCTTAGGACTCTGATCGGAGAACAATGTTGAGTATTTTCTGCGTGTCTGAAAATAAAACTCTATACTTATTAATAATGTCATAGTAGAACTTTTTAAAAAAATTGAATTAGGCTTCCTACTGTGTAAGGAGTTACATATAAACTTGGCTTGGCATTTAAGACCTTCCACACACAGCTCTTAAAGATGGAAATAACTCTCATACATTCTCAGATTAAGCTTTGGAAAAATTCTGATCTCAAATCTTTCCATGATAATAATTAGCTTACATTCCCAGAGAGCATATACTTTTCCATACAACTTAGATAAATCATAACAAAAACAACAACAAAACACATGCTAAATTTCTAGCCTAAAGATAAGTGCATTGGACTTTGATGAAACAGTCAATTATGAAGTGTGTGGCTCAGAAAAGATTTTTTTTTTTAAGTGTGTATCTTTAAGACATTTTAAAAAAATACCACGTGCTGTGAAACTGTGACTGTCAAGTGAAGGAAGTTAATGGTATATGCACCTTGAAAGCTGTGAGCCATTTTATGACCCCAGTGAATTTTTTTCTTTCTTTTTTTTACAGACTAGATCTTGCTGTGTCATCCGGGCAATGGCACAATCATGGCTGACCACAACCTTGAACTCCTGGGCTCAAGTGATCCTCCTGCCTCAGCTTCTTGAGTAGCTGGGACTACTGACGTGAACCACCATGCCTGGCTTGTTACTTTCTGCAGAGACGAGGTCTCGCTCTGTCGTAAAGGCCGATCTCGAACTCCTCCTGCCTTTGTCTCCCAAAGCTCTGGAATTATAGGTGTGAGTCACTGCATCTGGCCCACCAGGGAATTTTTTCAAGATACTTCTGCTGTTAATGCAAAAGTATTGCAAGAAGTCATTCCACTGAGTAGATATATAGTGAAGTCAATACAAAATGCTGCCCAAGTATAATCTACTGTTTGATTATCTAATTATGCATAGTCTATGGAAGCAATTTTCTTGAATTATCTGGTTTTTTTTTCCTTACAAAAGAAGCAAAAACATTAATGTTGACCTTTAACCTAAGCATCTAATTTTCCTTTTGGGCTGTTTTATTTAAAAACAAAACAAAGGCCGGGCTCGGAGGCTCAGCCTGTAATCCCTCGCTTGGGGAGGCTGAGGTGAGTGGATTGCCTGAGCCCGCGGGTTCGAGACCCACCTGGGCAACTTGGCGAGACATCTCTACAATAAATCAAAAAATTAGCCGGGCGTGGTAGCACGTGCCTGTAGCTCCAGCTACTTGGAAGGCTGAGGCGGAAGGATCGCCTGAGCCCAGCAGGTCGAGGCTGCGGTGGCCGGGAGTGGCCACTGCAATCCAGTCTGGGTGACAGAGTGAGACTCCAACTCAAAAAAAAAAATAAATAAAAACAAAACAAAGCAAAAAAAACTCAAACATGTGTCACTCATTCTGTCAGAAATAGTAGGCCAGTTAGAATATGAAAGAATTTCATAAACGGTGATTCTATTTTATGAAAATTAGTCAAACCCCTGTGGACTTCTTAGCTATTCTGTGGTAAAATGTATGATTAGTGTAACAATTTCTTCATCAAATGAATTTACTGCTAACATACTGAATTAGTGATACGGTTAGCCACTATTCCAAGATTAGAGGGTCATTTTTCAAAACTGTGGAAATTCTCACAGTCTGTCACTGTTAATTAGCTTTTCTCACCCTGCTGAAAGATTTTCATAAAAAATTATCATAGTAGATTTAGAATTTCTAAAAATTGTATTTTAAAAATTATCTCAACACCTTATATTCTTTATGGACTGCATGTCTTACTGTTCTTTTGTTTTCATTCAAGCATCATAAAGAAGCTACCTACTTTATTATATACAAATATGTTAAGGTGTTCTTACAGCTAAACAGAAAATTATATATATGACCAAGAAATAATATCCAGAATCTTCAAAGAACTCAAACAAATCAGCAAATAGCCTCATTGAAAAGTAGGCAAATTACATGAACAGACATCTTTCAAACGGTGATGTACAAATGGCCAACAAACATATGAAAAAATGCTCAATATCACTAATTATCAGGGAAATGCAAATTTAAAATGTCTTACAACAGACAAGCAGAATGGCCATTATTTAAAAATTAAAACAAAAATGGATGCTGGCATGGATGTAGTGGAAAGGGAACACATTTTTACACTATTGATGGGAGTGTAAATTAGTACAACCTCTGTGGAAATAGGCATAGAGGAAAAAAAATATATATATACGCATACACACACACACACAAACACACACACACACCATGGGACTATTCAGTGATAAGAAAAATGAGGTATGTCATTTGCAGCATGGTATCTTGGATGGAATTGGAGACCATCATCTTAAGTGAAGTAACACAGGAATGGAAAATCAAATACCGCATGTTCTCGTCATAAGTGGGAACTAGACTTTCTACATGCAAAGGCATGTAGAAAGACATAATGGGCACTGTAGACTCAGAAGGGGGAGGGGGTAAGGAGGAAGGGATTAAAAAATCACTGTTGGATACAATATGAACAAGTGGGGGTGGTAGGGACACTTAAAGTCCAGACTTCTTCACCAGTATCCAATGCATCAATGCAATCAAAAACTATTTGTACTCCCTAAAGCTATTGAAATAAGAAAAAGAAAATTATATGGGTTTAACACCAGAAAGAGCTTCCTTTGAAAATATTTTCTGTTTCAGGAACCAACTTTCATTCTTGTTGTTCATTCTTGGTGAAAAATTAAAATATAGTGGTAATGGAAATGAGTTTGGAGCCAGTACAAGGTAGCTTACATCCTGTCTTTGGTACTTACTTGCACCTTTCTGTACTCCAATTTCCTCATTTCTAAGATAAGAATAATAATAATAATAGACTTAATAAGTCATAAATAAATTGTATTGCTACATTTGACTTCAATCATCTTTCTCAATTAATAGATTTTTCAACTTTCCTTATCTCTCTTGTATCGCTTCACAGTGTTGGCACTATTATTTGTACTTTCTGTGCCAGAAGTCCATGATGTTCTTTGTGGGAGACTTATAAGTCATTAACTTTGGCCATTAAGATTTGGAATATTAAAGTATATAGGTCCATTCCCCACCATCTTAACTTGTACAGCAATTGTTCAGTACTACTGTTCTGAGCTACTTATTTCTCAATGAATATAAGAAGTGTTTACAAAAATCTGTATTTAATGAAGTACAGTGGTAGCCAAGATTATGGTCTACACTCATAATAAGGATGCCATCTTTGTAGAAGAATTTTCTAACAAGTAAGGCAATTGTTACTAACACTCATAGAAAAGCATAAAAAGACCCCAAGTAATATAACAGTTTTATCTTGTTTCAAGTTTTTGATAGAATGTTATTAAGTTTTAGACTTGCTCACTCATTGAGTATTACAATTGCTATGAATCAGTGACAGGGAAATTGGAGGGGGGAATTTATGATGAAATGGGAAATGATCAAGACATTGTGAAATTCCACATTACAGAAAAAAAAAAAAGAACTCAATGTTAAGTGGCATATGCATACAGCATTTCCAAAGCTGATCCACAGCCATGTTTTTAAGTAGCTATTTACTCTGAGTCCTGCACTGATAGTAGTATGTTTTCTTCAGTGAATGTTTATGACCCCATTGCCCCTATACATTGAAAAGGTGCTCTGGGTGATTTCTCTTCTGCTGTTGACTAAAACTCATGTTACCTTTTGAAAATCTAATTTAGAACTTCAAGATATATATTCAAACTGTGTATCTAAATATTTTCTAAAGATTCTGACAAAAATGTGTTTCTTAAAAAAAAAAAAAAAAAGGACTCGCTCCTTTGATTTTCTTTGTCCAAAGAATAAGCTCACCTGGGATTTCATGGTTCACACTTTACTTTAATTAGTTAAAGAGTTGTCTTTTACAGCTAGGAACCATTCTGTTTTATGGGACACTATTTTAGCACTCACCTATTTAAAAAAATAAACCCTCCAGTCAGAATGGCCATTATCAATAACTCAAAAAATAACAGATGCTGGAGAGGATGTGGTGAAAAGGGATCGCTGCTACACTGTTGGTGGGAGTGTAAACTAGTGCAACCTCTGTGGAAAGCAGTGTGGCGATTCCTAAAAGCATTAAATATCGACCTCTCATATAACCCCGCAATCCCCCTACTGGGAATATACCCTAAAGAACTCAAATCACTCTATAAAAAAGATACCTGCACAC
>CAUYQG010018396.1:0-12876 GCA_963574415.1 Tarsius wallacei
AGGTGAAGTGTCCACTTAAGCATAAAATTGAAATCTCCTCTGGAGTTTAATGCCTCTGAATTAGAAGAAATAACTATAACAGAGTAGGATTGCTTCTAGAAGAGCCACCCTAGTCTGGGAGCAATTGTCAAAGGATCAATACATTTTGGATAAAAGTGAAAGATAATCTATTGTTCCTCCTGCTAATTTTCACTCAAATTATACGAGTCTTAAGAATTACCGTGCAATGAAAAAGAAAGAATTTCATGAGACTTTCAGTACAGCAATCTGTTTTATCACCACCATTTCTACCATGCTCAATTCCTTCCATAAAACACTAATTTTAGTTTAATACATGATTTCGGTTACAACATCAATATCTGCTAATTATATGAAAGCATTTTAAAATGAGAACAAAGAAAATAAAAATCAGCTAATATTCTAACCACTCAAAGTCTAACAGGACATTTTGTTGCATATTTTTCTAGACGTCTACATAAACATGTATATGTACAGAAAATGGATTTTTACTACATAAACTGGATACTAACACTAACCTAAATTTTTTTCCTTAATAATATACTATGGACATATATACATGTTATAAAACAAAGATCCACTTCTTCCTTTTGAAATCCTTGCATAATATTTTATTTTAAAGACAGAGAGCTATTTCGATTTAGTCAAGGCCCTAGGAATCTAATGTTGATTCAATAGTAATTTAATAATCTTGACTTTTTCAGAAATACATTGAGAAATCACTAATATTTCCAGGGTTAAGTTAACATAGCTAGAATTATAAAAAATAAATACTACATTTTACCTGGTTCAGAGCATTGAAATCTATTTAAAATACCACTTCACATTCAATGAAGAAAGCAAAGAACACCTTGAAAAACTGAGAAGTGTTAAAATTGATTTTAGAGCTTAAAAATAGATAGTATGGAACAAAATCACATACTGTGGCCCATAGGGAGACTGCTACGATAATATTCTTAACCACACTGTGTTTTTACAACTATTATTTACGTAGATACATGGTGTTTTTATACTTGGTGAAAACAATAGACTAGGTAAGGGCAACTGAAAACTGAATCTGACCTTTTGCCAGTAATCTCTCTGTCTCTCCCCTTCTTTTCCCCCATAATTTTTAAAAATAGAGTCCTGAGTTTGAGAACAAGTGTGAAAACAATAGGATAAACTCAAGGGCAAAAGAAAGAGAATGGGAGAGAGAGTGTGTACTTTTGTATATGTTGCTTTTAGTAATGGTGTAGCTCAGCACAATTTATCAGAGAATAAGAGATTGTGATTGTTAACATTTCTTGGGTAACAGCAGTAAATCAAATTCTTTTCTTGGGAGAGAAGGGATTATAATGGGGAGGAGAAATAGAAAATTAGTCCTTGTTGCTGAACATCTTTAAAAAATATATTCTCTCACATTTCTGACTCAATGAAAACCTTGTGATGAACATATTATTTAATGACTGAAGATCTTACTGAGACCAGGGACACTGTTCTGAACCTCAGTCTCCTGGGAATACCATAAGAACACGGGTGGGTATTCTGGGTACCCTGTGTCCCAGAAGTCTGAAGAGCGCATGTGCAGGGAAGTTCCTTCCCTTTGCCTCGTTGCGCGCCTGAGAGCAAGACGGGCCACCAGCAGCTCTTACTGGAGCCACTTGCGGAAATTCGGCCACGGTTCTCTCTCTTGCTGCATCAGCCCAAACCAGTGCAGTCTGATCCGGAAATACGGCCTGAATATGTGCTGCAAGTGTTTCCGCTAGTATGCGAAGGACATAGGTTTCATTAAGTTGGACTGAGTGATCTTCCTTGAATGGATTACCCAAGACATCCACCCAGTGAAAGCACGCTAGCCTCCTTATACATACAATAAAAAAATTCTAAAAAAGAACATAGGAGATAGTTGTGTATAAAGACATGCTCTCCTACTTCAGAAAAGAAGTCTAACTTTGTAAAGATTTGCCTGTTTTGTGAAAGAGTCGAAAGCGAGGCATGGAAAACTGTGTGTGTGTGTGTGTGTGTGTGTGTGCATGTAAGAGCATGTGTATATAGTGTACATATATAAAATGTATCTGAATAGTATGTTAAAAAAAAAAACCCAAACAGAGGTACGAGCATATTTTGCACACAGAAGTTGTCTATTTCCTGCTAAGACCTGTCGAATGCTGGAGATGGAAGGAACTGTTTTGATCACTAATATAGACAGAGCCCTTCATTTTACAGATGAAGAAATTGAGACCCTGAGAGGTAAAGGTGTCCTGCTCAAGATCAAAGGATTTGTTATAAAGAATTTTGTACTAGTTAAGCTGAGTCTTACACCATTAAGTGATTCATTGAGCTTCACATTCAATCATTGAAATAAACTGTTTTACAAATTAAGACACAAATTGCCTCTGATATCTTGACAAATAAGAAAAAAATCTAGAAAACATACATTTAAAAAAATTCCCATGTTGTTTCTTGACTCACCTGCACCAATGTGTCACAGAGGAAAAAATTTATATATATATATATATATATGCACACACACACATATATATATTCAACTACATGCTTATATATATATATACACACACACACACTCAGTAAATGTTTATGTGTGTACATATATATATTTGAGAAGTTTCTGGTGTGGTTTTGTTTGTTCTCTTGCTTGCTCTTACATTTAATTTCCTGGAGGAATTCTGACCAACTCTGGGAGAAACCAGGCATGAGATTTTTAAATTAAAGGTATTGGATTAGCCTCGTTCTGGTGTTATATAACTCAGCATCAGTTTTATTTTACTTTCACTGTTCTTTAGCCATTTATTATGTATGTTTCCCTTTGGTTTTGCTCAGGGAAGGCACTGTCGGTCTCTCATTTGCATCTCTAAACAATTCCTTTTCTCTTTTTAGGTTCTCTTCTACCCCAGTACATACAACTGGTGGCTTAATGGGGAAGCTTCTCTAATTACCCAGCACCTAGTGGGGAAGTCCACATTTCTTGGGAAGCTAGAGGAGCAAAGAAAGAAATGAACAACAGAAAACCCTCTGTGTGCAGAGTCCTCTTAAGCAAGCTGAAGATCCTCAAAGCATTCTTTTCTAAAACAGAATTACGCCCTATTACTTCGGGGAAAGTTAGCATCTACTTGGCATTAGGAGTATTTGTATCAGTTTCACACTTTAGCTGCAGTTATGAAAGCACAGAACCTTCAGGAAAATTAACTCTCTTGCTTTATAAATGAGAAATCTAGTGCCCAATGAAGGGAAAGGATGATTGTGGTCACAGAGTTATTTATACCCAAAATATTAAAAGTAAAGTATTTGGCTTTACCTTGAGCTTTTTTTCATAAAGGAATAAAGATTATTCAACTCGTGAATGTTACTATTTACATGATCATGAGTAAAGGGCCACAAAATCAAGCTGAAATATGGGTGATGGCTGTTAACCAGGCTCGCTCCCCAGCAGAGTGACTCGCCAGCATACGTAATTTAACTGTGTCACTTGGTGAACTCAAATGTCAAAGAATGATGTGTCAGAGGCCCTGACAGTCACTTGTGAGCAGTGCAAACCTCAAATGTCAACTCTTTTAGTTACAAGTACCTTTTTTATACATCTCTAGGGCATGGGCCTGCTTGATCATGGCTGGTGGCTCTATATACCTTGCCAGTCCCTGGATACCTCTCCTCCTTCTCAATCCCATGCCCCTCACCCCCCTTTTTCCTTTCTGCCCCTTAGGCTCTCTGTGCTCATTCAACCACAGGTCTTTTGCATTTGCTGTGCTTGGAATACTCTTCCACAGGCTAGTTATGTGACTGGAGTATCTCATTTTGGGGGTGTCCAAATGGTCTCACCTCAGAAGCCTTTCCTGAACCCATGAGTATCTTCAGGAGATCTGTCATGGGCCTCTGCCACATCAACAGCTGTATTTTATTCATTGTGCTTACCACCATGAGAAGTTAAGTTGCTTAAATTCTTGTTGGCATCTTGTCACTTTCCACTAGAATGTAAGCCTGGGAAGGACAGGGGTTTTGTGTATGAGTCACCTATTCTGCCTCACCAATCATTCTCTCAACCCACTACTAAAGATAAGAAAGGAAAAAAAAAAAGTGGTTTTCCTACGTTTTTACACAGTTACTGGGTACTTCACTTCTGACACCAGATTTCTGGTAGTTTTTCCCCAGACATCAAGCAATTTTTCAATTCTTTAGTGAACACCAACTGGGTATCCTATAAATTAACATAATTCTGATACTCATCTATCTAGCTATAGCATCAGATCCCCAGATTGAGGGATTAGTCCCAAAGACCACCCCTCACTGCATATGCCAGCTCCAAGGCCCAGGTTGTGGTCTGTGCTCTTGACCAATCAGGGAAACACGTTACTTAAATTTACCTATTTATCGTAAAAGATATTAAAAAGGATACAGATGAACAACCCGATGGAAAACATGCACAAGGCATGACATGTGGGAAGGGTATGGAACATTCATGATCTCTCCAGCAGCTCCATCCTTCCAGCACCTCCACCTGTTCAGTAGTCTGGAAGCTCTCCAAACCATCAATCTGGTTTTTATGGAGGCTCTGTTTCATAGGCACAATTGATTACATTATTGGCCATGGGTGAGCAGCTCAACCTTCAGCCCCTGTTTCTTCCCTAAAGATAAAGGAGTGGGGCTGAGAGTTCCAATCCTCTAATCCTCTGGCAATCAGCTCCCCATCCTAAGGCTCTCTAGGAGTCATCCATTATCCTGTGAATATACAAAAAGATACATCACTTAAGAGACCCCAAAGGTTTTAGGAGCCAGGAACCAGGAGCAGAGACCAAGTCTATATTTCTCATTATATCACCATATCACATCCACCTTTTCACACCAGTTGTTGTGGAGGCAATTGGCTATTCACACATACAGCCTGAAAGCACCTCTGCTCAACTGCCCTAATACCTCTCACTTTCTGACCTGGGTGTCTCTGCTCCCACAGCATGGGAGGTCTCGTTCAACTCATGATGCAAACACATACATGACTCTGGACGTGCAGGAAATGAGCACCTCATTGAGCAACCTTTGGTCAATGGGTTGCAGGAACTGGTGGATAACTCTTCCTGCTTCTGTTGTTCAGGTGAGAGATTCTAAGATGCAATCTACATGGCTCCTAGGAAGGTACCTAGAGGGATCCAGATGAAGTTGGCTATGGTGAAAGCTTCTTGGTAATGACTCTGGGATTGATTTTTTCCTGCTTCCCTATTTCACCCTGTTCAGCTTCCAGTCCTATTCCAAGGGATTGTATCCCAAGGGGGAATACATGCTAAGTCAGCCTGGTTACTCACTGCTCTATCCCTAGTCCCCAAAATGGTATTGGGCGCACATTAGATATCATATGGATATTTTTTGATGAAACTCTCTTGAGGAAGTAAATCCATTCCCATCAATGGAAACAATACAGCATACATTTCACAAGGTGCACACAATTTAAATAAACTAGCCAGTCTCCAACATCAATAAGGGTACCTGATCTCAAACCACGTAAAGTGGGGACCAAAGGGAGGTCTAAACTTTACCTGTATGATGACCACTTGAATACCTAATCCTGAATTATATCCCGCACCTTAAAAAAAAAAACTAACCAGAGTTCTAAAAATAAGATATATCCTTCATTCTACTGAGCTTCTCAACACATACTGGCTTTACTGACATGTCTGGCACTAGGATTAATTTGCAGAGGAGACAAAGATAGAGATTCTGTCTTCTCTGCTGACATTATTTCAGCATCATCAGGGAGAGTGAACAGTTCAAGGAGCCCATTAGATCTATCACCAATTATCACCCATAGGTTTCCTGTAGAGTATGTAAGACTAAGGAAATTAACAGCACACAAAAAGGCAGACAATATGTACTCTAATAGAGTGAATATAAATTTTAAGACATTTCATGACTGACTTTCCAAGTGCTCAAATCGACTGTAGAAAATAGAGAAATTCTTGTTACATGAGCCATGGAATTCAACAGCATTACTTCAGACAGACAGAAATAAGGATGACAAACCTACCTCTACCACTAGCAAGACTCTTTTATCTGAAAGCCAGAGTTAAAGGATCTAATGCTATCACTCTGAGAAAATGAATATTATAAAATACAGGCCTCATATATAGGTATATAATATTACAAAATCTCAGAAAAGCTACACTACAACTTTTGCTGTCACTAGTGGCTTAGCATTTTCTGAAGTTATTACTCCCGGGGAGCCGAATTACCTCAGAGTTGGCAAGCTGATCTAGTCTCAGCAGAAAACAGAAGACACACACAAAAGTGAGATTTGAATAGAGTTTGATATAGGGTTTATTATAAAGATGCAGTAGAGTTTAGGGGAAAAAAGGGATGGTATTGTTCTCAGGGGCTAGCAACATTGGGAAGCTACCTCCTACCCTAGGAAATGTGAGACAGCCACCAGGGGACAGTTGTTATAGAGAGCCTCTCAACTGAAAGTGTGGCCTTCCACATAGAAGTGCAACCAAGCATTGGCAAACCCTCGGGTAAGGAGCCAGGGACACACATATCTCAATGTCACTGTCCTTTCTACGCAGGGTTTTAAAAGTATTATTTTTTGGCTGGGTGAGGTGGCTCATGCCTATAATCCCAGCTCTATGGAGGCTGAGATGGGGGAATTACTTGAGGCCAGTAGTTTGAGCCCATTCTACGTGACATAATGAGACCCTGTCTCTACATAAAAAAAAAAAAAAAAAAATCTGGGTGTGGTGGTGTTCACCTGTAGTCTCAATTACTTGGAAGGATGTGACAGGAGGACATCTTGAGCCCAGAAGTTTGAGGTTGCAATGAACTATAATTGTGCCACTGCCTTCTAGCCTGGGTGACAGAGCAAAACCCTGTCTGGGGAAAAGAATACATACACATACACATGTATAATTTTTAATGTAATTATGTAAGATATATTAATTTTCTAGGACTACTGTCACAAATGTGGTAGTTTAAAATAATAGAAATTCATTGTCTCGCAATTATGGAGATAAGAAGCCCAAACTCTAGGTGTTGGCAGGACCATGCTTCCTCTAACAACTCTAGGAGACAATCTATTCCTTGGCTCTTAGAGCTTCTGGGGACTATCAGCATCACTCCAGTCTGCTTGTCTTCACATGGTCTTCTCCTCCTCTCCCTGTGTCATTGCCTCTTCTGTTTTTTTATAAAGACAGTAATCATTGGATCTAGGGCCCACCGAATTAATCCAGGATAATCTCATCTCAAGATCCTTACTTTAATTACATCTACAGAGACCCTTTTTCCAAATTAGATCAGATTTACTGTTACTTTTTGCATCTATCTTTTGAGGGGCCACCATTCAATCTACTAAATATATGATATGATGAAGCACAATTACTTCAGAAAATCAAGCATGCTGCTAAAACTGAGAAAACTGGAGTCTTGTAGTGGATACTGTAGTGTGCTGCCCAACTTCCTCCTGTAGGACCGAAGAACTAATTTTTGTTTTCTGCTGCTGGGAGTGTTGTCTGCTGATGGCTCATAGCTGAATCACTCTCCAAGAATTTCCTTTATCTAAAGAGAGCTACCTCTCCAAGTTTATGCTTCCTCCCTGAGAATAGTCCACATGTTATGAATAGATAGTAATGAGGGAGATGCAAAGACCTGGCCTTGTGCCCCAATTCTGGATAACTTTGAAGGGTTGTCTCAGTTCCAGAGCTCCTGTGTAGGTTGGGTGGAGGCCTCCGTTGCAACTTTATCACAAATCAACTTCTTTTTCTGCCCCCATCTTGCTTTCTTTACTCCCTTGTGGTATTGCTCCCCAAAGCATGTCTCAATAAACCTATTGTAGGTAAATCTCATCAGAGTGTCTTTTTCCCAGGGACTGTGACCTAAGAAATACCCTGACATGAGATAAATCATAAATATTCTAAGGCGCTCAGAGAGAGACTTTTTGGAGGGCCATCCTCCTAATACCAAACAAAAGAAGTTTTCATTCTTCTTTTTGTGGGCTCTCTGCTCTGTTATTGTCCCGTGATTAAGAACATAAGGTAAGACATTAAACACAAAAATGAGAAGGGCAAAAAGTCTTTTAAAAATAGAAGTAATATTTTCCAAAGATTGCACAGAAGCCTAAGTGGATAGTTAGTAGGTATTGAGTAGTACGAGAAATTAAACCAAGACGTTATGATATTACAAAAGATTAAAGAATATATTTTTAAACAAAAAAGGAAAGCAAAGTCCTGGATATTGAGACAGAGATTAAGAAAAAAAATATGAACATGGATTTAAAAAAAAAGGAAAATGGGCTAGAAGTAAAGAAGTAGTGAGTTTATAACAGTCTTGCGGTGGAACAAGTCTTCCACAGTGTTGAGTCTTTTTATGGAGACATGCAGAATGGAGTCTTCCTTCTCGGTGGTTTGCAACAGCAGCAGCCAATCTTTCATAGGTTGTGGTTTCTCAATACTGACTACTGAGCAGGAAAGACTAAGCAGTATCCAGCCTGACCTCTAGACACTTTTTGTCTATACTTTCAGTAGAAGTAATTGGTAGAAATGCATCAGAAACCTTTCCACTGGGGCTTGGTTTGCCATGTAAGGATGTGAAATCATTTATGCAAATCACACCTAAGCCTGGGCACAGATATAAAGAAAAATGCCAGTATATATTTGGGCTGTTGGGGGTCAAAAAAAAAATTGGGACTCTTCAGCAGAGAGTAGGGCGATCTAGCAAAACATAGCTCCACAGTAAGCCAGGTCTGCTTCAGCCCCTGGTTCTGCCATTCCTCTGGCCTTAAAAAAGATGCCTAATCTCTCTGATTTGTTGTGTTCTGCCATCTGTAAAATGGGTGAGTAGGAAGATTGATGACTTGTAAATTGCTGGCACTAAAGTAGACCAGCTGCAAAACTAGCGATTATTACATGAAATGCATAGTACTTTTTATCGTTTTTCTGATAACAATAATTTTTTGTCAAAATATTATTTTCATTTATTGCCTGATTTTTTCCTTGATGAAAATAAATTTGAATTTCTTTTTCTCTACTCTTGTCAACTGTACAGATTCAAAAGAGCTGGAGAAGAGTGATCTGTGTTCTGGTTAGTGCCACCCATTATTAACTGAAGTTCCCAGCTTCGTTTTGGAATCTTCATGTAGACAGTGATAGATGAAACAAAAGGTGGTCAAAGATAATGATTTTCAGACAAGGATGAGAGCTTGCAGCAGGAACAATTTAGAAAATCACCTTTTGCCCTAAGAGAGGTGTTGGAAATATAGGAAAAAGGATGAGGAACATTGCAATGTCATATTTCTAAGCTACGTTATATGTAGGATACAATTAGGAGCTTAGGGCTTTGAGTGAAACAAACTTTCAGTTAACATCTGAAATTTACCCAGCTATTAGTTGAATGCCCAAGTCAGGGAACTTAATGTTTTTGAGCCTCAGTTTTCTTGCATATAAAATGAGGATAATGAAAATACCTATCCTACAAGATTGCTGTAAAAACTCAAAAAGATCCAATATCTGGCTCATGGTATAACTAACTAAGCCACGATAATGCTAATAAAAGCAAGAAGCAATGAAGAGGAGTCAAGAGAAGTAAGACGGTTTCTAGATATAGCTCTTCCTCATCTCAGTGGTGTTGGACAGACAGGTCATTTAACTTTTCTGGACTTGCATTTCCTCATTAGTAAGATAGTAAACTGCTAAAGATTAAACACATGAAAATGGCTTTCTGGTTCATTGATTCAAGATGGGTTTAATGGTCATCACTAAATGACTTGGCTTGCCATTAAATTATAAAATATAAGATTTCCATGAAATATACAGGAAATGATATGCCTTGTAAAACATAGGAAATTACAATAAATTGTGTGAGTAAATATCTTAGTTTTGGCAGATGTAGCCTATAATCCCTTAATGCTTTTTTTCCTCTGAACTAAGGAGGCTTTTTCAATGATCCTTAAAAATCAATGCTACAGCAAATTAATCATAGCCTGCTGTTGTGATTGGATTAATGGGAAGAACTTGCCAGGGCTTACGTAAAAGCCTAATATAAACAGTCACCCAATATACAGATCTACTGGTTTGACACAGAGATACTATAAGAAATTAAATAAATCTATCTGCTTAAGAAAACTTCTACTAAACAGGAAGAAGCGGAGATTTCAGATTCTCTAGTTTTTTTTTTCCTCAGCAATTTTGCTCAAATCAAATTTAAGTTTTATTAAACCTGTGATACCATGGAAGTCATAGGCAAGTTAGTCAATGCACCTGCCCCAACTGCTTCTTTGCAGGGGTGTTGGTACCACTCTTTAACGTAGATTAGATTATATTAGACTCTTCAATGTAGATTAGATTAACATCTATAGTTTCATCAATTTCATTTTTAAGTTTAAATTTGCTCCAGATCATTCAACAATTAAATATTTGAAGCTAAGCTTGAGGAAATCTCTTAAGCTTCCACTGTGACAGAAAAGATGGTATAGCTAAGAAACTCCGTCTTCACTAATTTACATGATTCAAAATGTTTGGCATGAAAGTTCAGGCAATGATGCGTCAATATGTACTCAGAGGTTGCCTTAATGCTCTGATTTATCATGTTTCACTTTCCTGACAAAGCAGATGACAAAACAGGAATAAAGGAAAATGAATCTATTCTTATTAGATTGGTACCACAATCTCATATTGGATTTAGATATTGGATTTCCTGGCAGCTTCCTGTACTGTCCCCTTATTGCTTTCAAGGGAACCAGCAATGGCCTGGGATAAAAGTGCGTGTGGCATGAGACATCTTAAATGAATGACACAATTTCCCTGGGCTCTCCTGCCAGTGGAGTTCTCTAAGCAAGTTACTGTTTATGTGTCCATGATGTTTGGAGGCTCAGTGGATATCAGACAGGAATGATCCTTGCCTAGAATAATGATATCATCAAGGAAAGTGGGAACACAAAGATAAATATTCTTACAAATGACATTTACTCAGGGACAGTAGCGAGGAGTGAGGAGCTGTTTTCTTCTGGCTGAGAAAGATCAAGGATTCTTTCTGCACTGATTTCCTCTCTCATTTCCTCGTAAATTGTTATGGAGTATACTTGCCTCTGACATTTCCCTTATAGCCAATTGTGGGATTGTCCTCTTTCCCACATCAAATGTGACATATTCTCCCCAAATTCACATGTTGTAGACTTTGTTCTTTAATATTTTCTGACATAAACCTGATCTGCATGGCTTAAGGCTTCAGTGTGATAAAACAATAAAGCACTCTCTTCTTTTTGAATTATACTTGAGCCCTGGTCTGGCTATAAGAAGAATTTCTTATACATGTAAGTTTGATGATGGCTCTTGAAGTTTGCTGGTAGTTTGAAGACCAATAATATTTCCCATTAAGTCAAATTTAAAAATACACCATCTGAATCTGAATCAGGTGCTGAGAAAAGAGGAGATGATCTTAAAACAGGTAAAACCTGGAAATCAATAATGCTTTGTTAAAACAGAAGTTTCTGGGGCTAGAAGGTGAGGGTGGATGGGTGGATGGGTGGGTGGATGTGTGGGTGGAAGAAATGAGGGGGCATCACACCACTTAACCGGAAGAATCCTTCATTCTCTAGCAGGTCCATCCAGGATTTCTGGATCCCCTGGTATTAGCAGCTGACTGACGCCTCTGTCCAGCAGCGTCTGGCAGGATGAAGGCCAGCTCCATACCTGCTGCACTGGGGCCCCACTTCTTTGTCCCAGCAACACCTCCCCGGGACTGGGTAAGGACACATTTGGCTGGAATGGAGCATGGACTCTTTCCTCTCCTTTCCTTTGCTCAGAGGGTGAGGCTGCTGTGGACCTTGTTCTGGTGCCCATGGGTAAGTCCAGGGCAATGCTCTTCTGTCCCCACCCCCACCCCTATACACACTGTGACCAGCCTCTCTCCATCTTCTGTCTAGGCTATTCAACCTTCCACTCCATAATAATCTTCCAACAGTTGTGTTTTCTGTCTCTTTTTCTTGTTTGTCTACACTCCCAACTTCGTTTATCACGAATAAGTTCAAATAGGCAGTGCCAGAAGAATTGTGTGCACAGAGGCTGAACTTCAAGTCAGAAGGCAGAGACGAAAGAAAGATTAAAGGAGAGTTAGAGGAAGCAGGTGGGAGAAGCAATGAAATATTATTAGAAAAGAATTTTTTTGGTAAAGCAACATTTATTTTAGGCTGAGGGGAAGCAGCGAGTGAAAAGGAAGAGGGTCATAACTGAAGAAACAAGGAATAACTCACAGGAATTATCTGGAAGAAGATGAAGAGGGCTGAGATCAGGGCACAAAGGGAATCCCCAAACTGAAAAGTGAAGTGTTTGCCCTATTATGGTAAAATTGTGATGTGGAGAGTAAGAAAATTAAATAAGTTTGGATTTGAGCCCCTAATTTGTTGTATAAATAAAAGATGAATTATTTGGGAGAATAGGGGAGGGAGGAGCCCCGAGGAAGGTGGAACAGGGAGCTTGGACCAGTGACTGGGAGGATGGTGACAGGAAGCCAAAAGACAGAAATAGAAAGAATCCTGAGTAGTGGAGAGAGTGTGATTGAAGATGGAGGTCTGACTTTGGACTAGAATCAACAAGACCTGGTGTCAGGGAGCAGGAGAAGAGAGTGCCAGACAGGAGGCTTCAGTGTGGCCAGGCGGCAATGTTGGGAGGTTAAGGGGTCCAGGAATGAAGGAGGACATTCACATATGCTGACAGTGGAGAAAAATGAAAACTAAGGAAAAGTGAAAACTAAAAAAGTGGCTGGCCGGGTTCGGTGGCTCAGCCTGTAATCCCACGCCTTTGGGAGGCTGAGGTGAGTGGATTGCCTGAGCCCGCGGGTTCGAGACCCGCCTGGGCAAGCAAGACCTCATCTCTACAATAAATCAAAAAATTA
>CAUYQG010018401.1:0-13067 GCA_963574415.1 Tarsius wallacei
TCCACCATGACCAAGTAGGCTTCATCCCAGGATGCAGGGCTGGTTCATCATCCACAAGACCATAAATGTAATGAAATATATCAACAGATGTGAAAACAAAAACCACATGATTATATCATTAGATTCGGAAAAAACTTTTGATAAAATCCAACATCACTTCTTGATAAAAACCCTCAAATACCTAGGCATAGAAGGAACATACCTCAAAACAGTAAGAACCATCTATGATAAACCCACAGCCAATATATTACTAAATGGTCAAAAATTGTAAGCATTTCCCCTGATTGTCACCCCTCCTGTTCAACATGGTGTTGGAAGTCCTAGCTAAAGAAATCAGACAGGAGAAGGAAATCAGAGGTATCCAAATAGGAAAAGAAGTCAAGTTATTCCTCTTTGTGGACGATATTATCCTATACTTCAAAATCCTCTTTGCACTGACGAAGGACTTAGGCAAGACTCAGAGTACAAAATAAGCATGCAAAAGACAGTCACATTCTTAAGCACCAACAACAAACAAGCAGAAAACTAAATAAAAAGCATAATCCCATTCACAATAGTCACAAAATAAAAGAAATACGTTGGCAGCTTCATAACCTGAGAAGTGAGAGATCTTTACAACGAAAATTACAAAACATTGCTCAAAGAAGTCAAAGATGACATAAACAAATGGAAAAATATTCCATTCTCATGGATTGCAAGAATCAGCATTGTTAAGATGTCCTACCTACTAAGGCAATCTACAGATTCAATGCTATGTCCATTAAATTACCAACATAATTCTTCTCAGACCTGGAAAGAACAATAAAGAAATTCATTTGAAAACATAAACAACCATGAATAGCCAAAACAATCCTTAGCAAAAGAAACAAAGTGGGAAATATCACACTTCCAGACTGTGAACTTTATTATAAGGCTACAATAGTCAAAATAGCCTGGTATTGGTACAAGAACAGGAATATAGACCAACAGCACAGGATAGAGATTGCAATTTCTCAACCAACTCATCTTCGACAAAGCCTCCACCATCAACCACTGGGCAGAGGAGAACCTATTCAGTAAATGGTGCTGGGAAAACTGGCTGACCACACGCAGAAGATTGAAACAGGACCCTACCTATCATCATACACAAAAATCATCTCAAATGGATCAAAGACCTAAATGTAAAACCCCAAACTTTAAAAATCTTAAAAAATCCAGGAGACTCCCTTTTGAAATTGGAATAGACAACCAATTCCTGAGCAAAATCCCAAAAGCCCATCCATAAGAGATAAGATAGACAAGTGGGACCTCATCAAACTCAAAAGAAACCATCAAGAAAGTGGGGCAAAAACCCACAGAATGGGAAAAAATATTCGCCAACTGCATATCTGACAAAAGCCTAACATCTAGGCCTACAAGGAACTCAAATGTGCCAAAAGGAGAAAAACAAACAGCCTCATTAAAAAGTGGGCAAAAGACATGAATAGACACTTCTCAAAAGAAAACATACAAGCAGTCAATAGACACATGAAAAAATACTCAGTCTCATTAATCATCAGAGAAATGCAAATCAAAACCACATTAAGATACCACCTAACTCCAGTAAGAATGGTCATCATTAATAAAACAGAAACAGATGCTGATAAGGATGCAGAGAAAAGGGAAAGCTTCTGGCCAGGCGCAGTGGCTCACGCCTATAATTACAGCACTTTGGGAGGCCAAGGAGAGAGAATTGCCTGAGTCCATGGGTTCGAGACCAGCCTGAGCAACTTGGCAAGACCTCATCTGTACAATAAATCAAAAAATTAGCTGGGCATGGTGGCACATGCCTGTAGTTCCAGCTACTTGGAAGGCAGAGGTAGAAAGATCTCCTGTGCCCAGCAGGTCGAGGCTGCAGTGGCCGTGAGCATGCCACTGCACTCCAGCCTGGGTGACAGAGTGAGACTCCAACTAAAAATGAAAGAAAAGAAAAGAAAGAAAGAAATGCTTCTACACTGTTGATGGGAATGCAATCTAGTTCAACCTCTATGGAAAACTGTGGCGATTCCTAAAAGAACTAGACCTTCCATATGACCCAGCAATCCCCCTTCTGGGAATATACCCAGAGGAACTTAAATCACTCTGCAAAAAAGATATCTGTACACCCATGTTTATTACAACACTGTTTACAATAACAAAACAAGGAACCAACCATGCTGCTCATTGAAACTGGACTGGATTAAAAAAAAATATGGTACATATACATGATGGAATATTATGCAGCTATAAAGAAGAAAAAAATTATGGACTTTGCAGCAATTTAGATAGATTTAGAGTCTATAATACTCAGTGATTTATCATAGAAAGAACTGAGTGCCATGTGTTCTTACTCATAAGCAGACCCTGAGCATTTACCATAATACTATAAGTAGCTGGAAACTGGCGGGAGGTGGGGGGGGGGAGGGCAGCAGGCACAAAACATTAATAAGGGTACCTGATCTCAAACCAGGCAAAATGGGGACCAAAGGCAGGCCAAAACGTTTTCTGTACAATGACCACCTGTGTAGCTAATCCTGAATTGTACCCAACATCTTTAAAATAAAATAAATTTTTAAAAAAAGAATTCAAAATAACTATTGTTAGGAAACTCATAAACTTCAAGAAAATATAGAGAAACAAACCAATGAAAACATGGTAAAAACAATAAATTACTAGAATGAGAAATTTAATAGAGAGGTTGAAATTAATTTTTTAAAAACCCAGAAATTTGGGGGCTGAAAAATATAATGAATAAAATTTTGAAGTGCAGTAGAGATCATCAACAACAGGACCAATGTATCAGCAAAAAGAATCTGTGAACTTGTAGAACAGTTATTTGAAAATATATAGTCAGAGGAAAATTTAAAAAAAATAAAATTGTGGTTTCATTAAAATTACATTTTGGAAGAATTTCTAATAGCATCATGGAAAGTTTAGGATTAAAGAAGGATAAAAATTATATGTACAGGTTTACTTTAGCTTTATGAGAAAAAAATGCATTGAGAAAAACTGTGGGATTGAAAATAACTTACTTCCTCCATCTGTACACTTTTCTGCACTTTGAATATATTGTTCAAGTGTTAGCGACTGGAAGATGGTGCTATTGTTTACAGAAATACATAAATTAAGAAGAGATTGAGAACAAGAAAATGTATTTAATTTTGGACATGTTGGACTTTAGACAACATCAACACACCCAATGTGAAATTTCCCAGTACAAAATGTACTAAATATCACTAAAAGGACCAAGACTGAAAATGTTGTCTTGTTCTGGAAGTCATCCACAGAGACGTCATGGAAAGCTGAAGGTGAAGGAACAAAAATTGCAATGAATACGAAACAGAGGGAAGCATGGGGATCTTAAAATTCTTACTGGCAAGAAAGCAGAATGCAGCAAAATCGGTGCTCAAAATGGGTGGAGGGGGATATTCTTGTGGTATCCTCTGCTATCTGTATTTGTGGTTTATGTCGTTTCATGGAACCAGAAGTCTTTGTATTAAACCTACAGATGATCATTTTATAACATCAGAGTAACTGGAGGAAGCAATATATAATATCAGAAAGAATATCAGAAGAATCTATTAGAAGCAGACTTTAATAGCTTGTTATAAGTTGTTACAAGTATGACTACATTGGGAATGATGCCCTCCCCATTTGGAATATAGTAAACAATACTTCCCAGTTAGTATAGATAGTGTCATGGTTTGAATGTATGTGTCTTTCCAAAAGTTATATGTTGGAAGCTAAACTTTAAGGTGATAGTATTAAGAAGTGAGATATGGTCAGGTGTGGTGGCTCACACCTGTAATCTTAGCACTATGGGAGGCCAAGGCAGGAGTATTTCTTGAGCTTCAGGAATTCTAGGCCACTCTGGGCAACATAGTATGTCTGTAGTCCTGGTTACTTGGGATGCTGAGGCAGGAGAATCACCTGAGCATGAGGCCATGGTGAGCTGTGATCATGCTACTACACTCCAGTCTGGACAACAGATTGAGATTCCATCTCAAAAATAAATAAATAAATAAAAGTTGGGATCCTTTGAGAAGTGCCCTTATAAAAGAAGCTTCAGCAACTGCCAGGCCCTTTTATCTTTTCTGCCACATGAGGACAGAACATTCTTTTGTCCTTCCACTTTCTGTTATACTAGGATACAGAAACAAAGTACCATTCTGGAACAGAGTGAACCATCTCCAGATACCTTATCTGCAAGCAACTTGTTCCTGACCTTTCCCGCCTCCAGAACAGTAAAAATAAATTTCTGTTACAGTAGCACAAATAAACTAAGACAGAAATCAATCATACCCATCAGCTCACACTCTCTTGGAGGATCCATCTTTGTCTCTCAATTCTCACCTCTCAATTCCTACTTCCTAAGTTTTCTTTGGAAACCATTCTACACTCATGGTTGACTCTGATTAAAAAAAAAAAAAACACCTTATTCATTGGTAGTCAGGGATGAATTAAGGGGTTGGGAAAAAAGTCAAGAGAATAAGGCAAAAATCCATTAAAACGATTTATTGAAAATAAAAGAGAAAAGCTGAGTAGGAAACAACAGAAAAGCAAGCAAATAGCAGGAAGATGAGGGGTGGAGGTTGGGAAAGGAGAGAAGTTTCAGTGGAGCAGAAGACAACTGCTCTAAAGACCAAGGTGGGTGCAGGAAGATGCCTTGGGAGGGTGGAAGGAGAAAAAAAAAAGGAAGAAAGAAAAGAAAAGAAGATGGATAAAATTGTGTTTATTATGGCTTTTCAGGAGAGAAGACTTATTCAATTAGAAGGATTATTTGGGTTTTACTCTTGGTCAAATAATATTAATAATAAAAGGGGGGAGTGTAATTCCATTCATTCAAATCTTGTTCTGTTCATGGAGTATTTATTTATTTATTAAATTGTAAAGATGTGGGGTACAATTCAGGGTTAGATATACAAACGTTGATTATGCAGGTACCCTTGTTGATGAGGTATGCCCCTCCCTCCCCTAGCAGTTTCATGGAGCATTTAAACAAGGGTTCAACCTCCATATATCCTTCTCCATTTTTATTTATTTTACATTCACATTTAAACACACATACACACATGCACACACAACTGTGCCAAATAAATCTTTAATGATCACATCAGCCTCCAAAGCGCGGGATTACAGGCTGAGCCACCAAGCCCGGCTTCAAATGATTTTATAAAAGAATTTAATAGCCAGGCTTGGTGGCTCAGCCTGTAATCCCGCGCTTTGGGAGGCTGAGGTGAGTGGATTGCCTGAGCCCGCGGGTTCGAGACCTCATCTCTGCAATAAATCAAAAATTAGCCGGGCGTGATAGCGCGCTCCTGTATTTCCAGCTACTTGGAAGGCTGAGGCGGAAAGATCGCCTGAGCCCAGCAGGTCGAGGCTGCAATGGCCGGAAGCGGCCACTGCACTCCAGTCTGGGTGACAGAGTGAGACTCCAACTCAAAAAAAAAAAAAGAGTCCAAAATTAGTAGTCTATATCAAGTTATAAATATATACATACTAGAGAATCTAGTCTATAGGTAAAACTAACCTTCTGAAAAGTACATACTTCCTGCCTATTTTGGTCATTAATGAGATGACAAATAACCTGAAATTTGCTCAAAATATGTCTTCTGAATGTGATTGTGCTCACTACTCTGACCTATGCCCTAATAATCTAATATATTGCTCCTTTTCAAATTGAAGCTGAAAGTTTTTAGAGGAAAGATATCCATAGTTCCACAGTCCTCTGACTCTTCAGTATAGCATTATTACTATTTGAGCTAGACTAATTTTAAAAATTTAGAAAGAACAATCCCATTCAAAGTCACTCCTCCCTCTCAACTTCACTTCTCTCTGTTATACTCCAAACAAATAAAAAAAGAGCATCTTTCTAAGATTAGCTTTACTGTCAATTTTCTTTTTCAGTGAAAGACACCTTTGATGTAAAAAAATTTCTCTGGAGCCATAATTTCCCTACATGCATTATGTTCTGCTTATGTTATTTTTAGATATCTTTAAAAATTCTAGTTTTAGTCTTACTTTTAGGAGACACTAAATGTAAGGCTAAAACTAGTCTATTAATTTTTTAACGATTTTTGTTCATTAGGCTTTAAGACGAAAAGCACTTATTCTTTATAAACAAATAGAAAAAGTATGAAACCATTCTGATTGTCTTTTGATGACTTGTCCTAAGTCTATGTAGAAGATCTGTTTTCTCTTTAGCTTCCCTCGATTATTTTTGCTAATGCATTAAATTCCTTCTTGACAACTGTAGAATTCAAAGCAATTCAAATGAGATTAGTTCATTGTGGTTAATACAAAATGCTTTATCTCCTTGAAAGTGTCAAAACTATTATCAAAAATTCTCAGAAACCAAATGCATTTATTTTTACTGACCTCTATTCATTTTGATACTTTCTCCTTCACCTTGCTGTACTCACTGGCAATGCAGTGTAAGTACCTCAGCCTGACATATAAAAAGCCCTTTTTTATAGTTTTAGTATAATTTCAGCACAGCATCTTCAATTGATTTATCTGCAGCCTTCTCCATTAAATACAACACAGATTCTTGCAGTGTAAATCTCTCTAACGCACAGATATAATCACATCACTTTCCTTGCTTTTTAAAAAAAATACATTTTAAAACCTGGATGGTTTGCCATCGCCTAGATACTCAACCCAGCATTTAAGGTCCAAAGTCATCTAGGATCTACAATCATATTCGGAGTTGCCTTTTCCTACTTTTCTTCACTTAGGCAAAATGTTAGCAAAAAAACAAACATATTTTAGTATTTCGTTCATTTCAGTACAATTAAACAAATATTTGAAATATTTATGGAATATTTATTCTTATTTATATATCATTTGGGCTAGAAATCCTCTCCCTGCTCCGAGGTGCCAATGCTCTTATCTCTCATCTCTCATTTGTATTTAGTGAAAGATGTATGTACGGATGCATTTACGTTCAGCCCATTGCATCTGGATTTAAGGTGGATACTTTATATTTATTTATTTATTGCTTTATTCAATATGCATCTATTAAGCACAATTCACAATCTACGGAGGTTCAGAAACATAAACTACTGAGTAAAATACTTTTATGCTTACCTGATGGCTGCACCAGCAGAGCATAACCTCGCACTGATGAATAATCCACACAAACTAGACAGGAATCACCTAGAGGGAAAAATGACACAGATGACTCCCAAGATCTGTAGTTATCTCCTGGCTGGGCTTTTGTCTATAGTCACTGACTTGTAACAGGTCCAGAGATGCTAATTCAACTCTCCATTAGGATTCCATTCTCATTCTCTTCCTTTACACCTAGTTTAAGCACAACCTCTATTTGTGACTTCACTTTCAATGCGAATGAAGGTCAGTTTTCATGCCTGATTCAAACCACTCATAGAGATACAGAACCAATGAATAATACTTGGACTATCAAAAATCTATCAAAGTTATCAAAATCTATCATATTATCAAAAATCTCAATAGTGAGATTATGCAAAAATCGTCCGATACTATATTGTATCACACTATAGTTTTTAGCAGCATATTCATGCTGTTAATAAAGCTCCTTGGCCATATACTAATACAATGTACTAGTTTAGACACTCATTTCATTATGTAATCAGCAAAAGTTGACTTCTTAGAAAAGTTTGGATAGCTGTGAAAAATTAAATTTCCTCTTTCACATATGCCAATCAGATTGTCATTTTTATTTTTTATATACAATTTAACTAGAGTAACTCGACTTGAGTCAATGAGCATTTATTGAACATCTGTTGCATGCAGATTCTTAGCTAATGAAAGAAAACTGAAAAGCAATTCAAAGCAGAATTCAAGCTATGCCCTCAAGTGAACACAAAATAAACAAGGACTTTTTCTTATTTGGCATCTAGAAAAAGGGTTCTCCTTTCTACACCTGAAGTAGAGACGTCAAGGATATAAATGATTGGTAACCTGAAATAAATATGTCAGGAAAGAAATTCAACTGCTACCTTAAAGCAAAAGAGCAGCTAAAAAGGATCTGAACTAGTCTGAATCCCCACGCTTGGAAAAACTCAAATTTATTACGAAAGATCTCACAGTGTATAAGGCTTTGAGATGGCTCAGTTAAATAATCTTCAAGTCATTTTGGTTACATCCCAGTATTCTTTACTAACACTATTTCAGCAAGTGTTCGGGAACACTGAGGCAGAAATGCCTTGTAATTTCATAGAAGGTTCCACATTGAAGCAGGTGGCCTGTGAGGCCCTGATCAAGAAATAGGCTCACCTAAAAAGCAAAATGATATAATATGAGAAGTGCTTATTTTTGCTAAGTTAATAATATAAGTCAGCATTAAATATGCTATGTTTTCCTCCTTTGCAACTGCCTCAGTAGATGCTGCAAGTCTTGAGTCAGCATATACTAGGAAATAGTAACTGGACTCCAACTACTTTTTTTTTTTGCTTATTTATTCAAAGAAGCAACTTCTCCATTCCATACACACTAATGAAAGTTTGACAGGCAGTGGGAAGAGAAAACAGAAAGATTTGAAAAGTTCTCATAACATCTGTCCTAGTAGATACATGAGGCTGGAGGGGAACGCAAATGGGGAATGAAGTTTATGTGGGTTCTGAGGAAGTATGAAAACAAAGCAGATTGTTCTTTTTCATTTCCTGTCAACTCCTACCCTTTCCTGGGAGAGTCACCCTGAAGTTTAGGGATATCTGTAATCAGGGGAAAGGTACGAGACTGGTGCCAACTCAGATCTCCTTAGACTCTGAGAAAGCAATGGGTGTTAGCTGGGAGCATGCATCAAAATAGCCAAGAGACAAGCTCCCTAAGTAAAGGGGCAGTTCCTTTTGTGTCTAGGCTAAATAGTACCTGAAACTTCATGAAGTCTTTTATGCCAGAAAGCTGCACAATCAATATACTATCCTAAAGCCACCAAATAAAGCCAGTATCACATATCGCCCATGTTAACAATATAGATTGTATAGATATTTGAAGCCATAGAGACAACAGTGAGTGCGAGGGCATGGGCCTGTCTCCACTCCCATCTCACTCTAACTTGCCAAAAATATGCAGGGCTACATATATTCTGTCTGGATTATAAGCAACATAGAGTTGGTGAATGAAAGAGAAATTCCAGCTGACATTTGTAAAACCAACTAATTTCATCAATAATACTTAAACATGGTATAAAAATGTTTGGATTAGACTGAATACTTGAAATTTAAAAATTAATTTTCTTGTTAAGAAGTAAGGACTCAAGAAAAACAAGAAATTATGTCCATTTATAAAATAAAATTATACTTTTTCACCTTAGAGAGTCTGTCAAAACCACAAATGGTCTGTCAAAACCACAAATACCATGACAGTAATATAGAATTTCCCCACTTTGTGTATAGGAATCTTAAATAAGCAGAGAAGATTCAACCAGTCCAGCTCCTAAAATAGAAAATTCCTGGAAGAATTATTTTAGGCCAGATTTTCTGAAAGTATAAAATAATTTGGTAAGAAAATGAAAAATTAAGTGGAATAAAAATTATGGACATCCTTCAATACAACTAGTTTAATTATCTGTAGCAAAATAAAAGCACTAGACAACAGTTTCAATATTAATTTCCAAATTTCTCTATGCTAACTTACCGATTAAAATAATTTATATTCAAATATTCATTTATTTTACTCATTAATCCATTCCATGTATTATTATGACACACCCAGAGTGTCAGGCACTGAAACTATATAGACATAGTCTTTGGGCAGGAATCTTATGGTCTGATAGAAGGATAGTAGTATACACACTTAATTATAATACAGTGTGATAAATGTAACGATACAAAAATGAACTAGGTACAGTAGTAGCACACGCTCAGTTTGGCTTGGTACAGTTAGAGAAGATTAGCCAGGGATGAAAGAAAACAATAGCAAGCATCACAAAAATGCACAGAAATCTATAACAATGGCACTTCCAAAGAACTATGCCAGAATAGGGGTAAATTTCAGCTGGTCTCTGTGGCACCTTCATGCTTGCCTTTAGGGACTCCAGGAACTGTGGTACTGGTGCTTGGCCAAGAAAATAATACATTGTACTACCTGGTGATTTAAATGTGTTGTTTAAAATCTGAAATTCCTTTAGGCATTCTGTATTAGTTTGACTACGTAGTTTATTGAAAATGTATAAATTAGCTTCTGCCTCTAGCCAAGGCAGAATAATAAAGACTGCAACTAAGAATCTGATAAAATATATGAAACAATAGCTTCATGATATTGGACAATAAAGAAATGAAGGACACTGATCTTTGAAAGACAGGAAACAAAGGAAGTGGAGCCTACAGTAACCCCAGTTTACTGTCTGGAGGCAGTTTCTAGGTGGTGGCACAGTGAAGGGGAACCCAACAAAACCCTGAGATGGTTTACCTGAGTTGAGAGATGGAGCTGGGAATTCAATAAAGCCAAGATGGCTAGAGTTTAAAAAGCAGTGTGCAGAAGAGGCAAGAGTTGCACAGAGAGAACTACAGAGATCTTTAGAAGGTGCTGAGTACTAAGTACTAAGACAAGTGCTGACCAACGCTTGCATATGAGGAAGTTACCTGAGTTTGAAGAAGAACCATCCAAAAGAAAAACTAGTGTCTGGAAATCTCATAGTGCTGGCAATACTGCCAATTTCCAATAGTCACTGTGAAAAGCCTCATAATCCACTGGATATTAGCTACTGTTTTAAAATGGGCCTTGCTTCAGTGGAAAAAAAATTATCACTAAACTAAATGCTGTTTTGATGTCACCTAACAAAGCTTAAAACAAGACTCAAAATATCAAACTATTGTCTGGCACTGAATAAAAAAGCATCTGTAAGTAAAATAAGGAAGAGGAAATTAATCAATTGAAACAGAACCAAAAATGATGCAGATAATAGAATTAGTAAACAAAGATATTTTAAAAGTTATTATAACTGTATTTCTATGTCCAAGAACCTTGAAGAAATTCGATTGTGGATAAAAACATAGGAGATATTTTTAAAACTCAAATCAAATTCCTAGAGATGAAAAAATACACTCTATAGGATTAGCATATCGATTAGGCACAATAGATGAAAAGATCAGTGAATTTGAAGTCATATCAATAGAAATTATCCAACATATTCATATATTATTTTAAAATATACAGATTAATAGTTTGTACCTGGTTTAACCAATTATACTTTCTATTTTTAGCTATGTGACCAGTGGCTATGTAATAACTTTTTAGCAAATTTGGCTCCCTTCAGACAAACCAAATACATCTTGTGCAAAAAGCGTTTAAAAAAAAAAAAACTAAAAACAGAATTACCATATGATCCAGCAATTCAACTCTGAGTAGATACTCCATAGAGTTGAAAGCAGAACCTCAAAAAGATATTTGTATACTTATGTCCATAGCAGCATTATTCAAAATTTCTAAAATGTAGTAGCAACCTGTATCTGTTGATGGATATATGGATAAACAAAATGTGGTATAGACATGATGGAGTATTACCCAGGCTTAAAAATCAAGGAAATTCTGACATATGCTACAGCATAGATAAATCTGAAGGACATTATGCTAAGTAAAATAAGCCAGTCACAAAAAACCCAAATGCTGTATGAGTCCACTTGTATGAGGTATTACAGTAGTGAGAATCAGAGTGACAGAAAGTAGAATGATGGTTGCAAAGGGTTAGAGGGAGTGGGAATCGGGTGTTATTGTTTGGTGGACACAGAGTTTCAGTTTTACAAGATGACAAGAGATAAGCAGCCATGACAGTTGTACAACACTGTGAATGTATTTAATACCACTAAACTGTATACTTAACAATGGTTAAGAGGATATCATTGTATATTATGTGTATTTTTTTTATCATTCAATATTTTTTATTATGATATTGTGGGGTACAGTTAAGGGTTAGGTGTACAAATATGCCTCGTTCAGGAACCCTTGTTGATAGGAAGTATCTCCCCATCCCCAGACAGATATTTACTACCATTAGTCCCATCACCCGCCCCCTCCCCCCCAGAGTTTTCCATCAGTCAGTCATTTTCGTGTGGTAATACGTTGGATGATCAAGGTGTACTAAATGAGTGAGAACATGTGATACTCAGTTTTTTGTTTCTGTGAGAGGTCACTCAGTATTATTGACTCTAGTTCCATCCAGGTTGCTGGAAAGTTCATGATTTTGTTCATTTTTATGGCTGTGTAGTATTCCATTGTGTATATGTACCACATTTTTTTAACCCAGTCCTCTTTTGATGGACAGCATGGTTGCTTCCAGGTTCTTGCTATCGTGAACAATGCTGCAATAAACATACGAGTGCACGTATCTTTTTTATAGAGTGATTTGAGTTCTTCAGGGTATATTCCCAGTAGGGGGATCACGGGGTCATATGGGAGGTTGGTGTTTAGAGCTTTTAGGAATTGCCACACTGTTTTTCACAGAGGTTGCACTAGTTTACACTCCCACAAAAGTGTAGAAGTGTTCCCTTTTTGCCACACCCTCTCCAGCAACTGTTATTTTTTGAGTTATTGATAATTGCCATTCTGACTGGAGTTAGGTGGTATCTCAGAGTGGTTTTGATTTGCATCTCCCTGATGATTAGTGAGGTTGAAAGTTCTTCATGTGTCTGTTGCCTGCTCAGATGTCTTCCTGTGAGAAGTGTCTGTTCATATCTTTTGCCCATTTTTTAATGGGGTTGTTTGTTTGTTTCTTTTCAGCACGTTTGAGTTCCTTGTAGATCCAAGATGTTAAGCCTTTGTCAGACCTGGAGTTGGCAAATACTTTTTCCCAGTCTGTAGGCTGTCTCCCTGCTCTCTTGATGGTTTCTGTGGCTTTGCAGAAGCTTGTCAGTTTAATAAGGTCCCACTTGTCTATCTTATCTCTTATGGCCTGTGCATTTCCGGTTTTGTTCAGGAATTAGATGCCAGTTCCAATTTCAATGAGAGTATGTCCTTCATTTTCTAAGGTTCTTATGGTTTGAGGTTTTACATTTAGGTCTCTGATCCATTTAGAGTTAATTTTTGTGTATGGGGATAGATAGGGGTCCTGTTTCAATCTTCTGCATGTGGTCAGCCAGTTTTCCCAG
>CAUYQG010018402.1:0-28728 GCA_963574415.1 Tarsius wallacei
CCGGAGCCCAGCAGGTCAAGGCTGCGGTGGCCAGGCCACAGCACTCCAGTCTGGGAGACAGAGTGAAACTCCAACTCAAAAAATAAAATAAAAATATAAAAAAATAAAATTTGGCCTGGTGGGAGTATTTACACTAGTGAAATTGGCCAGTGCTACATATCAGAATGTCCCCCTTCCCCACTCCACCATTATACCACTGTTCTATTTTTTCTGTATTTACCAGATTAATCTTACTTAGTTTGGTGTTCAGGAGATTGTGGACTCAATTATGGCTATGAATAAACCTAAAGCAAAAAACCACAAATAATGACCATTGAGCAATAGATTGCTTTGCAGGCACTCAGATCAATATTAGAGGTCACTGTGTAGGCTTGCACATTATACAGTTAAGTGAAAAAAATCAGGTTACAATGTGCAATATGATCTTTTACTCCCCAAAAATTAACCATGGCTACCCTAATATGATAGAAAGATGAATACTATTTTCTTCTTTCTCCTTTTCCATGCTTTCTAAAATGATCCTGTATTTTTGTAATTAAAACAACTAAATTTAGTACATATAAAAATATAGACAAGCCGGGCTCAGTGGCTCAGCCTGAAATCCCGCGCCTTTGGGAGGCTGAGGTGAGTGGAATGCCTGGGCCCGCAGGTTTGAGACCCGCCTGGGCAGGCGAAACCTCATCTCTACAATAAATCAAAAAAATTAGCCGGGCATGGTAGCGCGTGCCTGTAATTCCGGCTACTCGGAAGGCTGAGGCGGAAGGATCGCCGGAGACCAGCAGGTCGAGGCTGCGGTGGCCGGGAACGGCCACTGCACTCCAGTCTGGGTGATTGAGTGGGACTCCAACTCAAAAAAAAAAAAAAAGAAATATGTTATCTTTTTCTGAAAAAGAAATAGAAACAAAAACTAAATCTGCCTCAATTTTGTAGTTTCTGATACACTGAAATAAGAATATACCTGTAATAAGAATAACCTGATAACAAGTTCACAGAGCCAACAAAGCCATACTTGCCAAGGTTTAATTAAATGCCTAATTATAATCTGAGCTTCTAAATAATTTTCAGAAATAAATAATTACTATCAAAAAGGATGCACTGTGGAGCCAGTATTCAGGACATCAGCAGATATTTTCATACTCACTATCTACAAAAGCACAGTGTGGAAGAGAAAGTCTTAGGAGAATTCAGGGAACAGATTCAGGCTAAGGAAGTTTGGTTTTTGATAAACTACTTAGAAGACACTGTGATATACATAACATATATGTAACATACATGAATACTATTTACAAGGCAGCATGAAAATAAGTATAAATGAAAATAAAACAGAGACACTGAAAAAAAGGAAGAGAATTTTAAATCTGACAAAACAGTAAACAAGTGCAAGTTCTCCTAGAAAGGAAATATAAATATAAAGAAGCTATGCTACGAAAGTAAATTTGTTAGTAATGTACCAGAAGAGGCAAAATCAGGAGAAAGGAAAAAGGTAAATTCACTAATTAGGAATAAGGTAGACCAAAATCTAATTCTTTTATTTTCCCCTAGTTTTATCAAAATATAACTGACAAAAAATATAAATATAGTTGCATGTACATGATATTTTGATATAGGTATGCACTGTGAAAGGGTTAAATCAAGCTAATTAACACACTTATCGTGTGTGTGTGTGTGTGTGTGTGTGTATGTGTGTGTGTGTAGCCAGAATCTGACTCTTTATTTTCAAAGGTCCAACCATAAAGAGTCAGATTCTGGCTACACACACACACATACACACACACATACACACATACACACACACACACACACACACACACACGATAAGTTGGACCTTCGAAAATGACCCCTCCACTGGCTACACACACACACACACACACACACACACACACACACACACACACACACACACGCGCGCGATAAGTTGGACCTTTGAAAATGACCCCAGCACTTTGGGAGGCGAGGACAAGAGGATTGCCTGAGCCCAGGGGTTCGAGACCAGTCTGGGCAACATGGCGAGACCTCGTCCCTACAAAAAATTAGCCGGGCATAGTGGTGCACACCTATAGTTCCAGCTACTTGGAAGGCTGCAGCAGAAGGATCACTTGAGCCCAGCAGGTAGAGGCTGCGGTGGCTGTGAGAGTGCCACTGCATTCTAGCCTGGATGACAGAGTGAGACTCCAACTCCAAACAAAAAAAAAGAAAGAAAGAAAAGAAAATGCTATCTCCTTTTATCCCTCTCCCATTCTTACAGAATTCAAGCTGAGAATCATAATGAACAACTCTTAATGACAATGATGCATTTGACCAGAAAAAAAGATTAATAATCAGTGACCGAGATTAACTATTATGAAACTATTTCTCAAGTATGGTAACACAGGAGGTGTTTTGAAATGTAGTTTAAGTAAAAAGCACTAAATTTTACCAAAAAGACCTTTAAAATTTATAAGAGTAGTAACCTCTATGGTGGTGAGATTAATGTTGCTTGTATTTGCATACACTTTATTGAGTTTCCCAAAAAGAGCTGTCACTATAGCAAACACAGAAAACCATGAAATCACGTTTGGGAGCCTATGAAAAAAGTGAATGTTTAACCTTGTCTACATGGAAAAGCAAGGCCAAAAACTGCTCATCTATGAGGTCACTTACAGCCCTATTTTATGGTTCAATATGAAAATGGACTAGACTGGACATGTAACTACAAAAAATAAAAGAAAAATAATAGTTAAAGAGACAGAAAATGCAGATATAACAGTGGACTGGATTTGTGAGGTAAAAAGATCTGGAAAATAAAACTAATTTCATGAAAAGAAAACAAGAGGCATTGAAAATACTACATAACACACAAGGATTTTGTGTACTGTTAAAAACACTTAAAATCAGGTCTTTCCTCATTTGAGCTCCCCCTCCCTGGCCTCCTCCCTGGACCCCCAATAGTGTTTCTGTCATCTCTTTAAGTAAGTGGCAGAAGGAAAAACATTTACTAAAATTCAAACTCTATCATCACAGCATTTTCCTAGCCTCAGTCTCTTCTTAAGCCTGCCCACATCATCTTTTTCCTCCATCCTTTGTTACCCATGACAGAGACAACAGCCACTCCTACACAGTCCACCTCAAGCAGCTGAGGAATTTACTAAAAATCCAAATAGCATCAAGATTCTGATTCTTACATAATCCAAGCCTAAATCAATGTCCAAGCTTCAGATTTTGTTAAAACTGTGAACATGCTTCTGGACTTTCATATTATAAAACAATTGCTTGACTAAAAATAACTGCCCAACTAAAAAATGTACACTAAATGGAATATTTGTGCTATTACTAATATAATAATTGTCCCCTCCCCTAAATTATGCTGCTCTGGCCTAACTGTACATGTAAAAGTACTATGGTACTAAATAACAATTTTATCTAAGAGTTAACTAAGCAAAACAGTGCAAACACATTAAACAGCAAGATTTAAATCTGGATCCTAAGAAGCTGGAATGGCTAATATCAACTCTGACTAAAATCCATTAAATAACATATTATTTATAAAAAACTACATAGTATAAGAAAATAGCTAACACTTCAAAAAGTCATTAGAGGCTGTGATTAAATAAAGGCAATCTCAAACTGTACACATTTAAGCTAGCCTTTCTAGAAGTAATACCTTAACTTCAGCAGATTGAGCAGAAGTAACAGACAAAAAGAAGGGACAAAGCAAAAGCAAGCATTCATAGCAGAGAAACAGAGACATCCACCGGTATTCCCAACTACATTAAATCTAAAGAAAAAGGTTAGACTCAGAATATTCCCATTTGAGGTTTTTTCCCTTCTGCTAACTCTTTTCCTAATCCCAAATTTAAAAGACTAGTCGTAAAACAGTAGGGTGCCAAATTAAAACACACTTTATTTTCTGATGTCTCCATACTCATAGGCTGACTTCCTGTCAGGAAGAGTTCCATTTCACTGAATACCCCTATCAGCAGGGAACTTGCAGAATTAAGTGCCAGTTGATATTACTTTGTTTTGCATTTACCACCCTTGAGAATAACGTTCAAAGATCTAGTTATATAGTCAGCATGGTATCATCCTTCTGACTAGACTGCCAAGCCACAGGGTGTACTGCTAGTTCCACAAAATTTACCTTAAAAGGTTGTGTTTTCTAAATCCTAGTGTGCTGGTGAATCAACAGGACGCCTGTATTTCAGATTAAATCCTGCACCTAAAGTTAAATTATGCTTTACTTTGGTTATAGAAGCACTTTAAATCAATATTATGGAAAGGTCTGCATCCACATTCAAATAAAGATCAATTAATGTTCACTAACACACCAAGTAAATAATTTATTTTTAAAAATTCAGTACTTTTCTGGATTTATTTCATTTTTAATATGTTCTCGTTTAAAGGCGAATGTTTCTACCTCATAATAGAAAGTTATCTATTATAAATTCTGAATCAATTTAAAAACATATTACGCCATATTGCCATAAAATAGTTACTGAGCTGATTTCAAACACTTTAAAATTGTTAATGCATCTAAGATTTTTCATGACAAATTTATATTCTTGAATCTTCAATTACCCTCTCCAACCCTATTGATTCTCATCCCATTTGCAATCAAAAGTTCATAGGTACTAACAATAACAAAACTCAGGGACAATCATCTTACATACATCATTTTTCTATAAAGATATTCTAAGGATGAGGTATCAACACATCAAAAAAGTTGGGAATTCCTTTTTGAAACTGAAATTAAAATGCATTTAGACTAACACTTTCAAAATTCATTTAACACTGTCTTTTTCTCACACCATCCATTCTTAGCACATAGTACACACTCTGTAATCTCATGTACTGAAGAAGTCAGATGGTGAGAATTGACCAAACAAGCACACAGCTACCACAATTCCAACCAAGGAAACTTACACACACTGCACAAAGGAGAAAAAATGATTTAAAAATTCTAATATCTGTTGACACTGATGAAATGATAAAAGCATAGATGGAACCCTGAAAATAATGTTGACTGACAGTCATGGGAGACTGTAATAATCTACTTATGAACAAAAATAAAATTAGTATCTGATTAAATAGGGATTAATATGCAGCTTTTTTGTGCTCCGTCTCTATTTTCACTCCCTGCCCCTGGGTTTTGCGTTTATCTTAAAGTTCATATAAAATTCTCTCTTGTACTACAATTATTTGTCCCTCTTACTAATGATTTATCTCTTCTACCGTTTAAGGAATAATATATTATAGTTTCCTCAAAGGGTGGGTCTTGTCTTAAATACACATGATGTACGTTTGCTAAATAAGTGAATAAATAATACCAAAAGCAGGCATAAAGAAGAGGCCCTGGTCAAGGCAGAGATATTCACACAAAGCTCTGTAGAAGAGACAGCATTTGAACTGAGTCTGATTGACAGTAAAAATGGAAAACTCTAAAAGAACAGTTAATTGGCCTCACAGTACTGCCATAAAAAAGTTTCACACCATAGGATTTCCTTATAGAATGAAAAAAATGCATACTGAAGTTAAGAAGACTTATTTCTATTTCCACTAAGCAACTTATATTCAAAATTCCTATTTTGTGGTTTGTAAAAAATAATTCTTTATTTTATTGACTCAATTATTTCTTTTAAAAAGACTATACCATTTTTAATACTGGATAGTGAGTTTTAGTAAAAAAGATTGAAGTGTATCCTAAACACAAAACATCATAAATATCTAAGTGCCACAGTTAAAAGAAATAAATTTCCATTTACATGAAATTCTATAGTAAGTAAAACTAATTCCCAGTAATAGAAATCCAATCAGTGGCAACATGACGTGACAGGTAGGGAATGACTGCAAAGGGGCATAGGGAACTTTCTGGATTAAAGTGGTTGTTACAAGGTTGCGTATATGTCAAAATGCATTGAACTGTACACTTAAAATGTGCAGACATTTATTGTATATAAATTATGCCTCCATAAAGTATTTATTTTTTTAAAAAGATGTGAATCTGATTAAGTCAAAAGAAAATTTTTAAAAAACAGAGACCCTCTTTATAAATGAACATAACTATAATATTTGGTAACGGCAAACGATCTGTCTTAATGAAAACAAAGACTTAATATAAAAATTGATTAATATTGAAAAGTGTGGGAGTATTTCATAAAGAAAAACACCAAAAGGCAAAAGTCTCAAATAGGGTGATTGATGATCCATGTTACCATTCATTTATTAATTGAACAGTACATAAACATTCGGTTGAATGGTACTATGTTGGATTGCAGATACAACAGAAAGCAAAACAATGCTTGCCTTCAAGAAACTTGTAGTCTAAATTAAAGAGAAAGAAAATTCATAGGCAATTTAAACATAGAATAAAATCACTATAATATGGGTCAGTGAGTGTTCTGAATGATACCTCATATAAGCAGAGTTGTGGAGAAGACAGAAGTCAAAGAAACCTTTCCAGAAGAGCTTGTAATTTAGCTAGGAGCTGAAAGGTTTATTTTTGTCATAAATCATTAAGCAGTCATCATATGCCAGTCACTGTGTTAGTACCAGGTACACTTTATGGGCAAAACATAAATAGTTGTTGCCTTCATAAAGTCTAAAAGACAAAGAAGAAGACTTATAACAAACAAGTAAACAAATTAACATTTGTGTACTTACAATTTGTGGTAAATTCTATGATAGGTGCCGAAATAAAGACAAACAAAAAAGATACCAACTACTATACACATGATGGCCAGAGGAAAAATTAACCTGAGCTCTGAATAAGAAGCAGTCAACAATTAGAGCCACCAGATTTGAAAGAGGGGCATTTTAGGGATAGATAAAAGAATATGCCATGGCACAGAAATGTGATGGCACAATTAGGTATCATTAAATACTTTGGCATGGTTTGAGAATAGACACAAAATCTAAGTGGTAAGACATGAAGTTCAAACAATAAGAAAGGCCTAATGATGATGAGACACCTTTGTACAGTGGTATAGAACTAGCTTGCCCTTTTTTTGGTTTCTCTTAATAATTTACTCATACTCAAAATATGCATTTATAAAACTATCACAACTATAAAAAAGAAAAGTCCATGAACTTTTTTAAACAGACAAAAGCAACAATATTAGTGTCATATATTCAGAAGGGATAAACTCAAGATGGAGAAGAAACCCAGGATTACAGAAGAGAAATTATACAAGTATGGAGAATAAAGAAAGATTTTACTATAAAGATTCAGAAATAAATTGGCATAAAACTGGCACAGAATCGACATAAAAGAATCATTAAAATGGTGCTGATTTACACTGTAAATATTATAATTTTTAGATTAATAATTCAGAGGTATAGAAACACTTGGGTCAAACCTTATATAATTCCCCTCAAGTAGAGGAATTATTTCCCAAAATAGCAGCAAACAATCTACGTATTTTGATTTTAAAAATTTTAAAGAATAGTCACATTGAAATAGTGTTTTAAATTAACTTTTGCTACTAATTAATTACTCAGACAGGATGCCAGGCCAGACTACAAGGTGCTTCTAGTTTTTCTATCTACTGGATGCATTTCTGATAAATGGGAAAAGAATAGATGACCTGGCAGAAGGCTCAGACAATAATATGTGATTTACAGGACATGAATGCAGCTACCACAAGATTTATCTGACAGCCCTCTCCGATAGTGGACTGTTGAGTATCCGATGGAATGATTTCTAGTCTAGAAAGTCTACTACTGAGTAGCCATACACATTATTTATTTATTAGATGTTTTGGGTTGAAACCATTTTTAAATGATGCACTTCACAATGCACAGTCATAAATTTAGCTTTAAACCCAAGAAGGGAGGTAGTGTTATTGGAATGTATGTCAGACTGAATTAGGATGAGCAACGCAATGCTTTTATAAAGTGGCCTTGAATGCAATGTCAATTCTTTCAAAAATGATATTAATGTCAAATGAGCAAGATACAAACACTTTATATAATGCTGAAGTAATACTACTTGAAACAGTTATTTAACATTTTCTTCAAATTCATATAGATTTCCAACAGGTTTATATATACACAACAAATTTGGGGGACAAATAAGTAGCACACTTGTGAAAAACTGAATCTGAAACAGAGCTGAGAACTTGGCCAATTTTTTTATACGCATCAGAGAATACACAGTTTCCTGAAGAATCTATGCAGTCTTATTATAAGCAGTAAAGATGATTTAAATCAGTCTTTGGAATATAAATGGGATTTCATATATGAATAAATCTAATTTAATAAACCTTAAATATATGTTAATTTTACTCAAAAAAATATAATGATGAGTATTGTAAGAGAGCTTTCCAACTCTAAATAATAACATTTTGCCTAAGGAATGTTAAAATTTAAATAGCATAAAATATGAAATGCACCTAATCAACTATTAATTGGACATTGAGAAATATAATACTAGTTGAAGCTGTAAAGAAATATATAATGATCTATTTGGTCTTGTCAACAAACCAAATGTGATCAACTCCTCATTTCTTAAATTTTGGCTCTAAATTATCTTCTGTAACAAAATGTGGTTAAACACCTTGTTAAAAAGTATGCAAAAAGAAATTTTAAATGGACTCAAGAAAAATAATCAGAACATGGCTGATTGTCATGAAATTAACACCAACTAATTTGTAAAGTTCTAAATCAAATTTGCAGATGTTAAGTTCATAAGCATATCCCATTATTTATGTGATTAAAAGGGAGTTTTTGACCTGATCTTTCGATCTTTGGCACTCAATCCTCTCCATCTCCTCTTAAAAAATTAATTAAAATTTTAGCAAGATGGTAGCTTTTTGCTTCCCACCCTATCTCAGACCAAAAAAAATTATCAATCAAACTCAAACCATCCCCTCCCAGTATCTGCAAAATGTCGACTTGAAATTCAATTTCATATCTCTTAAGCTTTCATGTAGAAAAAGACAGTCCACTTCTTAACAAAATAAATCACTTTTGTGATTGCCAAGTTGACCTCTTTGAATTAGGAAAATTCAAAGTGAAAAATGTAATTATCACCCAGGAACAATCTGTATACATCTGGAGCTAATTCTGGTTTCATTTTTCACATCATTTTTCACACTGTGCTATGTCCTGTAGAGATGCCATAGAACTTTTGAAGAACTCATAAAAAATGTTAGAACTTCAAATACTCAATAATGTATTTTATTGAAACAAAAACCTTGAGAATTTCAGACTTTTGAAACTTATTCTCCAAAGTGATTTAAATATCCCATTTGATTGGACTAGTATTAAATAGCACTGTGACATACATGACAAATAGGTATATTAAAACATATCATTCTTTATCTTGCAGCTTTTAACATTCAAATATGTAATATACTATATCTGAAATAGCTTTCAGAATACATTAAATTCTTCTAAACTAGAAAATGAAACTTCATTACCAGAGTTCACCTATGAAACAATTATACCACTGTAAACAAAAAATTCATATTATTGTGAAGAAACATCCAAAACCATATATGAACGCTTCTTACAAGGATAATTTCATGTAGGTGTAAGAATGGTAGACGGCATTTTTCATCCAATACAGAAGCAATCAATTATTTCAAATCAGATGGCTTAATGAAAATTGTATCTAGTCAGCTTTTGAAGAAATAAGAGTTTTCTAAAGGGGATGATTAAATTATTAAAACATGGTTCTCACTGAATCTAACAATAATAAGCCCACTAAAAAACATAACTGCTCCTCACAAGTTCATTACAAAAATCCATTAGGTGTAATCTCTACAAGTAATTGTTCTTACTATACTTTATTGACAATGCACAGCATTGATTTTTCACACCTTCTATGATTCTTTAATTTGTATTCATGAAATGTCCATCAGCACAGTCTAAATAAATTTGGCAATATAGGCGCTAAAACAAATAAATCGATGCAAAGAAACATTAATTTTGCATTATCCTTATTCGTTAGGCAAGTAAACCATGAGAGTTGTAAATGAAGGTCAAAGGTTTTGAAATGGGTCAAAACCCTTGACCTCTAGACCAATATCTTTCCTATTAAAAAAGGCTATTTTAAAGTTTTAAGTGGGGGAATTTACTACCATCTAGATATCACTTTTTAAAGACTACAAAGAAAACTCTCAATAAAAACATCCATCTGTTTAATTGCAAAACAGAAAACAAAACATTATAGGATAAATGATTTTTATATAAGTTTTTTTAAAATATCATTAATGGTTACCAAATAATGTACAAGACTTCTAAAACACTGAACTAATTTTGCTCTTAGGAATTTATTTTCTACATCTTATTATGATGGCTGCCACATTTCTGTTGCTGTTTTTCCCAAATCTACTGTGTATGTCAAAAATAATTAGCAATGACAAGGATTCAAAATTATTTATCACTTATTTTATAACCTCTGTACAAAAGGGAGGTAAACCCACAATTCCCAGTGGAGTCAGCATGGCACTCCTCAAAGTACAGAAATAAATCTATTTCTATAATCTTAATATGCACAGTAAAGAAATTTAGTCATATCAAGATCATTTGATCTAGACATGTTTAATGTGACTCTAAAACCTTTGTTTCTAATTTTTCTACCCAGTTTTTTTTTCTTAATGCTTGCTTCAAAATTATCTGCAAGTACCAAAGACAAAAAGTAATCCTTTTTCAATACAAATTTTAAAACAATAAACTGAAAACTTTATTATAGCAAAAATTTCAGTAATTCAAATATAACTTCCCTGTCAAAACAAATTCATGTGAGAATTTACTTTTAATTCAACATTTATTCTAGTCACTCACCTGAGAGCACAGTAGCATAACCAGTTCCACAACTGAACTACTAGACTTCATGCAAACCAGACCTATTTTAAAGAAAATTTTTAACAAAGTTAAAAAGTAAAAAAAAAACATGAGGGATTTGTTATATAATTTCATCCAAATTTATTTTTCAAATAAAACAGTTATAACTTGCTAAGAATCAAACTAGTACACACTTGATCATATGATTAAATATAGTACTCTACAGTTACTTTAAACCTGACATTAAAACCACCATCATTTTTTGTAAACTATTCCATTTCAGCTTTCAAAATGCTAAAACATTTATTACAACTTCATTTATAGTGACATTTCACAATACTCACAGAAATGTGCACAACATATGCCATATTGATCAATATCATCTACATTTTGTTTTGGAGAGTTGATCGTTATACATGCAGAGAAGGGAAATGGCTCCCTGACCTTTGCTTTCTCCACCACACTCTCTCCCTTCAACCCTCTAGCTATCAATCAAGTTTCCATTTTGTTTCATGGCAGCAGACATCCCAAACACTCTTATTAGTACCTTGACCTCTGACCTCACACTAAACCTTAACAGAAATGCAAGCCATCGTCTGTTATATATTCTTGATTTCCTATAAATTAATTCATTTGCATTTTTGCCTTATGTTTCATTTTGGTTCACCAAAGATATCCTTAGGAAGGAAGTTTTACAAAGTTATTACCTATTTTAAAAATTCTTTAGTTTTTAAATTACCAATAAAATCTAAAGTAGGTCATTCAAAAAAGTTTTATAGCCAATATCTTTAAAAAGCAATGCCAATAATTAAAAGAATTAAATCATTAAATTACATTACTAATACTCAGAAAAATTATAATTTTTTATTCTACATCTTTCTAAGCAAATATAAGCTAAGTTTTCAGGATGTAACATCCAAAATAATTACTGGTGGCCTTTAAGCACCCTACAACGTTACCCTCTTTTTTTCCTCACCAGTAAAGCTCTTTCAGGTATCCTATGGATTACCTTTCTTTTATCTTCTTGCTCTTTAAGTTCATTTTCCTTCCCCCACCCCACCCTCTTTTTTAGTAGAAGTCTCAACTCTCCCTCAGGCTGAAGTGCAATGGCACAATCATGGCTTCCATAGCCTTGACCTCCTAGCTTCAGGTGATCCTTTCACCTCAGCCTCAAGTAGCTGGAACTACAAGTGTACACCCCACACCCGGCTAATTTTTTATTTTTTGTAGAGACGAGGTCTCATTATGTTGCCCAAGCAGGTCTTTCTCTTGTTTAATAATAATGCTTCAAATCTAATGCTAACACATGTTGGTATGTTTCAGCTTTACAAATAGCACTGAAGTAAAACAGGCTGTTCACCTTTTTCACTTTCTAAAAAAAAGTTAGAACCATTTCCTCAATGTCTGAAAAAATAGATAACAGAAATATGTCAGTACCAGCATGAAAATTAGCTATAGTGTGTCTATATGTTGCACCAGGTGAGCAGGTCACTAACTAGACTGAAGGGTGGTTTCTGTAGGGTTAAGATGAACACAGCTCCTCAAGTTAATGCTGCCAAGGCCAGAAGAAAGGGCAGAGCAATACTCTGTCATTTCTGGTGCAGCCCTCTGCTGGCCTGAAACCTGGCCACGCCTCATAAAATGTAACCTAGACACCAGAAGTTCCGTTCTACTCCAACTTCAAAACCCATTACCCACAGAAAGTAAACTCAGATCTTTCTACACATGAGTCATTAATCCTTATTGCTCTATTCTAGAGGCACCAAAATTGCTGCCATTGGGCCCTGATCTGGACCTTTTACATCTATTCAGATACAGGAGGACAACGCTCATAAAACAATTATGCTTTAAAAAAAAGAACTTGGGCCATCAAAAATTAGTAAGATTTACAGTGTTCTTTTATCCCTTTCACTACACATATCATAGAATACTTCATATCGATAAATTAAGTAAAAAATTTACAAACACATATTTGAATTTATCTATTTATTTCGGTCTATTTCCCAATAATAAAGATTAGTAAACAAGAGGAAGGTTGGTAGCTGCTATCTAGTTGGGATATGAATTATCAGCAAAAAAATGACACCAACTCCTAATACTAATGCTAGTAAATAGTCAAATAACATTTCATAGTTTGATTTGAACAATTAATGTGGGTTTGGAGGGGGTTGATGGTTGATTTGCTGGGAAAACAGGGTAGAGAGTATGGTCAATTTTACATGAGTAAGGGCTTCAGGGGACACAGGAGACTTGAAATTAGACCTCTGATATTAAGCTCCCTGCCTAAAGGATATTGGTATTGTAAACACAAATATGTAACTTTGGGAGTAAAGAAACAGGGGATAACCCCAATAAGGGACTTGACAACAGATTGCACAACTTAAAACACTTCTATTTTTGACCTAAATTTTTGCCTTTGGGTGACATTTGCTGCATGACATGAATAATAAACCTGTAAATTTGTATTCGGATTTATAGTCAGACTTTAAGAACTATCTAAACCCACTAATCTATCTAAACCCTTAAGTACACCATAAAAAAAGTCATGACCATTTACCATCTGGAATATAAAAACACTTTTTTAAAATATGTTAAGCCATACTAAATAATTTACCAAAAAAAATGGGATAGTGGTAAATATTATTATAAATTTCAATAAGAATTTAAAAATAGTAAACTCAAATGCCAATTCCATATTTCTATGGTTTTGAAGGTATATGTATATACCCCAAATGAGTACTATCTTTTGGATGCAACTAAATGCTCATCATGAATTTAAAATACATCCATCCTATACATCCATCCTGTACATATTAATTTCAGATTTCAAACACATGCTTAATTCTGGTTTTTCTTTTTGGGCTTACATCATAAAATCTGACACTGTGGAAAAGTTAGATGACTCAAAATTTTATTGAAGAGCAGACAGGCAATCTCATTTGCTCTAGATTTGCAAAATATTTTCTTATTTAGAGTTACAAACATCATTTGGAGTCATTAATCCACTAAATATTTTCATTTCTATATGAACTTTCCCTTCCACTCATCATCATATGTATATCTGCCTTTAGCATTTATCCACATAAAAATTGTAGTAAGTAAACTATGATAATAATAATCACAAAAGATGGAAGAATACTGTTTTTTTTTTTTTAATGGAATGGTCCGGGTTCTTGTCACAAATCATCACATAAATTTAGCACAACAAAGTCCTTCTTACTGAATAACATGCTCATACAATGCACAGCTGTACTAAAGCCCTTTAGAGTGGTCACAAATCATTGTAATATTTTACCTACCCCAAATACAAGTTTTTGCCCCCACTGAGAATGCAAGTTTATCCCTTCTTAAGGCACAGTGGATCACGTCTATAATCCCAGCACTTTGGGAGGCCAAGAAAGGAGGATTGCTTGAGCCCAGAAATTCAAGACCAGCCTGGGAAATATAACAGACCCTATCTCTATAAAAAATAGTAAAATTAGCTGGGTGTGATGGCCCACGTCCACAGTCCCAGCTGCTTAGGAGGCTGAGGTAGAAGGACTGCCAAGAGCCCAGGAGGTTGAGGCTGTGGTGAGCTGTGATCATGCCACTGCACTCCAGCCTGCGTGACAAAGTGAGACCCTGAATCAAAAAACTAATTAAGTAATAAAATAAAATACAATGCAATACTTTGGGCAAAACAGTAAGCAGACTGAAGGTAATATTCAAGAATAATGATTTCTTTTCCTACTGCACTATTATCTCAGGGGCAATTCCAGCATTCTTATGTGCTTATTATTTTAGTCCATAGCATAGTAAAGAATAATGTATGTGCAGTGAAATAGAAAAATATTTCAAGATACAGAAAAAAAAATCACTAAGACCTCATATAAATCTTAAACTTATAAAAGGATCCAGTGAACTCACATACAGTAATTGTAAGACAGAATTTTAAAAATTTTAAGTGAATGTTCTCTTTCCCCTTTGGAAGATCTCTTTTAAAAATATTGGAATATTTCTTTTTTTAAAAAATTTTTTATTTTAAAGATGTGGGGTACAATTCAGGGTTAGGTATACAAATGTTCATTATGCAGGTACCCTTGTTGATTTCAATCTTAAAAGCTTTATTAAAGTCTTAGAGATCAAAATAAGTAAAATAACATCCCTAAAGGGATCATAATTACTTGAAAAAGGGTTAACATAACTAAAATTAGGACAGATAGTATATGACTCAGACATAATGCAATATGAAGCACTACATCTAACTAAACTTTTAGATTTAACTTCACATCTTCAGAAAATACATGGGATAGAGGAACTTTTAAAAGACATCACAAAGAAGCAATGGCCTCAGGGTCCCAAAATATTTAACATTCTACAGAATAACCAGCCAGATTTCTTCATCAAGATAATGGCATGGAAACAGGGGAAGTAGAGGAAACTATAAGATTCATAAGAATTAAAAGAGGCTTAAGGGAATTAACCAAATGCAATACATAAATTTTTTTGGATTTTAATTGAAAGAAACTCAACTATAAAAAGACATTTTAAAATAAAGATAAATATGGACTGAGTATTAGATGATATTAAGACATATTATTATTGTTATTATTATTACTATTATTATTAGGTGTAAGAAACTGTGGTTAGGTAAGAAAATGACTTTTTTCACACGTGTTATTACGTATTCAGGGTTAAATGATACAATGTCTAAGACTGTTTTAAATACTAAAGTAAAATACCAAATAATTATGGAATAATGAAGATAATTTGAATAGTTTATAAATATTGTATTTCATACTTTTGAGAATATTTTAAATTTTCACTAAAAATTTTTTAAATATGAAAAAAAAACCTCATTCGAATTTGTAAAAATTTAAGCTTTCCAGTGCCTGGTCACATACCTAGACACTAGCAAGGACAGAATCAAAACCAAGGTCTCCTGTTTTTGTATCAATACATTTTGTTTAGGACTATGTTGCTTGTATAGTAATATGCTGCAATTAAAACTCTTCTGTTTTATGTTGCATAAAACCACATCCCAAAACATCTCTCACAACTTAAAATACATACATAAGGTACATAAGAACCCTCAGATTTCTTGGCTCTTTTTATGAACATAATCCAATGAGTATGGTACTGTTCAATTTTATAGATGAACAACAATACATCTTCTTCGTTCTTATGATTTTATCAGAACTTAACAACAAAAAATTGATCCTAAATTAACTTTTGTTCAAGGATCTAAAATTATCAATTTCTAATATGTGTGTGGGGTATCTAATAGCTCTATTATAAAATTCATAAGCCAACTAATAAGCAACAATTTCTTGCTACATTGAAAGTTTATAATTAACACATTTTATTTTACTCACTTTTTTATGTTAATAAAATTAAATATAGCTCATAGTTATAGTTCAAAAGTTGTTCAAATAGGTTTGTTGCTACTTTTTGACTCTAGGAATTAAGATCATTCATTATCCATATACATCTACAGCAGAGATGAAATTCCTAGCTAAAGCTTAATACTTATATATTTTAAAAGTCAAATGAAATGCTCATATTCCAGTTAATAATCAGATAAAGATATCTTAAACTATTAACCTACCTATTCCTTGCATTTCCACTATATTCTTATTTCTACAAAAGAGGAAGTTTTTCACAAGTTTAAAAATTCCTTAGCAGATCTAGCTTCTGTTAACTAACAAAAATTAGAATAACTGAAGCTGTAAGCTGATATTTAATGACACTGGAATACAGATGGGAGTGTTTTCCCATGATTTTTCAGCTTTAGGAGAATATAAATGTCTTATCCTAAACCACCAACACAGACAAAGACAAGCCAGATTTAGCAAACACCTAGTCCCAACTTTTTTAATGCAAAAATTAATTCTATATCATCATTGGTGAGGGCCCCCTAGCTTCTCCTTAAAAAAAATCCCTAGTTATGGGAATGAAGATTGGTATTTTGAAGTCAGTCTGTTAAGCCTTTAAATGAAACTAATTGTTTGCAAATTTATGCACTATTGAACTGATATCTGCTGCCTGAAGAAATTCAGAGAAAACCTACATTCACCTGGTTATCACTCTCCCTAATATTTTAAGACTTGCTGCATGGCAAATATTCCATGCAAAAAAAGTCCCATTATTTCTCATCCATTCCATAAAAAGTATGGTTACCAGTCTACTTCTGCATGCTATCTAGTTTGACATGATCTTAAAATACACTATCGAGAAGAGACTCAGTAATCTATGTATAATGTAAGCAGGATAGAGACAACGACGTTATCTCTATTTATTTGTAAAACAGAATTCTACTAATAGAGACTAAAAATGCACTCCTCAATTATGGGGCAATACACGATTGTTTATATGGATCTTAACTTTAAGTAAAACCCTGTGTCCCTCCAATTCTCTCAAAGTTAATTTTAATGAGTCAAAAAAAAAACCTCTTAGTTCTTTGGTTCAACACTTAAATTTCTTCATCCAAATCTCTGATAAAAATCTTGGACAAATTAGAATATAATAGAGACATGTGATATAGTCTTCAAAAGATACAGAATCTATGAGAAACCTTGTCACGTTGTCACGGTTGAAAACACTTAAACAATAAACTTGATGTATCTCTCATCCATTTAAGTTTTTAACTCTGAAATGTAAATAAATATAAATAAAACAAAGAAATACCACTTACTTGTTCCTTCTATAAGCAGTTCTTGTCCATGGCTTCCCAAAAGTGTTCGAGAAAGAAAAGGTGCAAAATCCACAAAAATCTCTCGTAGAAGAGGAGCTGCCTTTTCTAAAGCATGTTCAAGCCTCTCTGTAATACTAATAGAAAGATGTTAAGTTACCTGAACTATTCAATAGAATTTATGAATTCTATGGTTTTAAAATAAAGATATAAATATACAAATAGAAAATTATGTGAAAAATCGTAAATTACCTAAAGAGGCATTATTGCTATGCATAGCAGTCCTTCTGCCTGGAATATTCATTTGTATCCTTATCTATTTTGCCTTCCTACCATACCTCACAAATAACCTGGCTAACAGCCACTCCAAGCATCAGTTCTTATTGGAAGTCTCAACTGGCACTTTCTTTTTAGCCCCATTATAATCTAAATAAACCCTATCAAGTCTTCATCAGATTTGTGTATTCATCACTAAATCAACACCCTGAGAGAAGACCCATGTCTTTATTCCTAAATTCTTACTTACAGCATATAGCATAAATGCAATAAAGGCTTATAAACTGTAAGAAACAGTTCTTTTTCAATGAAGTCAATAGCAATTCCCTTCTGATGCAATCTGAATGATTTTTCTATTGAAAATAATATACTTTATAGGCATTTATAATAATCTCAGTTTACATATTAATATTTATCTTTGTGAGTCTATGTACACATTCATACATACATACTGTATATTTAATGAACTCAAAAATCCCCTACATTTTAGGAAATTCAGAGGTATCCACGGGTTTACTTCCTAACTTATAAATCAAACATATACACAGAGTCATTACTTATCTACTATTTCACACTAGTTTTACTTCTAATTCACACAGCAGTTCGCCTCCTCACAGGTACTACCTTAAATACTATTTTTCTCTTTGTCTCAGATAACTTGTTATCCCTGGATTATATCATAAATATGAGCCTACACTTGAAGCACCAAGTGTCTACATTTATGGAGTACTCTGGATATTCCAGTTGTAGAAAGGAAAATCAAGAACTCTCTGGTCAGTAAGACTCCAGTCGTGGAAAACACATTCAAATTCTAAATTAAACTATGAAATCCATATTCCCAATTAAACAAGGTAAGTGACAGTAAAAATCTGTCTACGATTAAGTATCATTATGGCTTTGGTTGAATGTCAACTTATTATTTCACTATTTTTACAGGAGAGGAAGTACAAACTCCAAACTTTCAATTTACAATAATTTGAAATACGAGCCACAAGTTTATTAAATAAAATATGCTATGCATGTAGCAATTATAGTCATTTCTCATGAACCTTTTACATCTCATAATCCTTTAAACTAAAATGAACTCCTAAAATATTCTCAAGCCTCTAAATGTCATATATGTTGACAGAAAGAAAGAAGGAAGAAAGGGAGGGAAGGGAGGGAGGGAGGGAGGGAGGGAGGGAGGAGAAATGCAGCTAGACAGTTTAAAGAGTCATCAAGAGGCATAATTATAATATACAGGTTAGCAGCTTAAATACCTCATATTTGAAATCGGGTCTTGCGAAACAGATCCAACTGTTGGAACTGAGGGTAATTTTGCATTAGATGATCTACTGCCTATAAAAGAAAAATAACCATTTACAGAAATTTTTTGCCTTTGACATGTATTTTATTACTTTTTTCTTTTTGAGGGAGGGTACTGAGCTTGACAAGGCTGTAGGGCCACAAGGTACACCCCACTCCCTCAAGGTACACCTAAGGACATAAACAAAAAGAATTTCTTTATGCAAGTCAACAACCACATAATAATGTATTTTTAAACATCCATTACTAGTTGAATAACATTAAAATCTAGCAACAATGTTTTTCTTGAATCCCTTTATATATGAATTAAGTTACAAGATCAATTATTGTGCCAAGCTTTCTTTCTATCCATGGGTCGAAGATATAAGAGAAAAGTAAATTCTGACTCGCTAAATAAGGTTCATGACACCTTCTATTCAGCACAAAGTATTAATAGAAATTTATAAGTAAAAGCATTTTTTTTAAATAAAGCAAAAAACCATACACAGTTAATTCCAAATTTAGCTTTAAATAGTGTTACCTCCTTTACCACAAAACCATCCTTATTCGACATCAAATGACTTCTGCTGTACCCTAACTGTTCATGAGTCTAGTCTGGCAAACATACCCCAGTGAACACCTTAGAAACCTTCTTAAATGATTCAAACAGAATTCATCATCTCTCATTTGTGGCTATACTATAATTACAGCACATAATCCAACACTGCATTTGTCACATTATATTTCAATTTATTTTAAAAATGTCCTTCTAAGGTCGGGCGCAGTGGCTCAAGCCTATAACCCCAGCACTTTGGGAGGCCAAGGTAAGGGGATTGCCTGAGCCCACAGGCTTGAGACCAGCCTGGTCAACTTAGTGAGACCTCAACTCTAAAACAAAACAAAAAATTAGCCGGGTGTGGTGGCGCACGCCTGTAGTTCCAGCTACTTGGAAGGCTGAGGTGGAAGGATTGCCTGAGCCCAGCAGGTTGAGGCTACGGTGGCTGTGAGTGTGCCACTGCACTCCAGCCTGGGGGACAGAGTGAGATTACAACTCAAAAAAATAAAAATAAATAAATGATGTCCTTCTAACTACTATACTAAACTTCTTGAAAGCAGAGTTCTAACATAAAAATTCATCTACCTACATAGCCCAGAAAAGCTCATATAATAAAAGGTCCTCAATTAAAGTAAGTTGCAGAAATAGTTCCTTTAATCAGTCTCAACACCTATATTTTAGTAGATCAATCTTCCCACATGGTATATATACTTTCTTCTTTATTTCCTATTCTTTTATGTCACTATCTTTGATCAAATTCCTGTGTAAAATTAATTTCCACCATCTTACTTCACCTTTTTCAATCAATGTGCCCCAAAACCCTTAAATAATCCTGTATCTCTGTATTGTTAAATGACTAATTCATCCTCTTATAGTACAAGATGTTCAAACTATTTTCTCCTATACAAGAGCCATTTCCTGGGGGCAGGCTCATCACCAAATCTCACATTATGCGATATATCTATGTAATAAACTTTATACATGTATTCCTTGAATCTAAAATAAAACAAAATTATAAATTAAAAAGAGAGTCATTTCCTTTATGTTTTCAGCAGATAACTATGCTTACAAATATTTTTCCTGGAAAGAGGAAAAATAGTCACCAGAAAATTAAATCTAAGACAGTCAAAGAGTGGGTTCTCTTAGGGACAGAAACAAAATACATTGCGACAAATATTGAAAGAAGGAATATAGAAGGCTAATTTGAAAATGGTTTACTGAGGGCATGAGAATTCTAAAAATCTCAAGAAAGTAGGAGGAGAAATAAAGTTCCTATTTAAGAATCAAGAAATAGAGGAACAACATATTCAATTTAGGCTAGGAGAAGGCTCTGAAGAAACAGGCTATTTGCTTTCTAAGGCAAATATTAGTGAGAAGGAGGAAGAATGGACACATACAATGTCAAATTCCCCTTTCAGCCGGTGCTCCGTGGCTCAGCCTGTAATCCCAGCACTTCGGGAGGCCAAGACAAGTGGACTGTGAGCCTGCAGGTTCGAGACCAGCCTGGGCAACTTGGTGAGACCTCATCTCTACAATAAAAATAAAAAATTAGCCGAGCGTGGTAGCATGTGCCTGTACCTGTAGTTCAGGCTACTTGGAAGGCTAAGGTGAAAGGATCGCCAGAGCCCAGCAAGTCGACGTGGGGGTGGCCATGAGTATACCACTGTACTCCACCCTGGGCAGCAGAGTGAGGCTCCAACTCAAAAAAAAAAAAAAAAAAATTCCCCTTTCTGACACAGGAACCATAAGAGGCACTGGTCCAACAGGGATGGTCTCCTAGCATCTGGAGTGTGCAAGTGCACAATGTGCTTGCAGCTGCAATTCAGGAAGTCAAGCTTCAGTTTCTGAAAGTAGTATCCTAAGAGTGTCAAGTTAGTGTTAGGGCAAATCCCATCACAATTTTATACAGGGATAGACCAAGTAAGGTAGCAAACATATTAAGACAAATAAAACAAAGTAAATACAAAGACTACACAAAGCTGATAAACAAGGAGGGAGGAGGAGCTCAAAGAAGCCCAGAATCTATGCACCATCAGAGCTTTTGCTTTTGATCTGTTCCTTCAAGTTTCAGGCATGGGTATGCTAGAAGCACCTGAAGGGGACAAAGTAGCATGGACTAAAAGAGAAAAAGAGAGAGAAAGCAATGTTCATCTAGGATGTAGAAAAAGATGATAGAAACAGATGAGAAGGAAAAAAGCAGCTCTTTAACACGCCAGTCTACATCTTCAAGATTATATAAACTGGAAGAGTAACAGTTGTTATCATCTAAACAGACCGAGTGTAATGTTGCTAATGATTTGCTTGTGATAAAGATGAATATCTAAGAATTAGAAATCCTACTGTGTCTTGGTTTCAAAGTCATAAGTTATAGGAAACCAACTATGGTAGTAAATGTAATTAGGGCTAAAAGCATAGGGCTCGATAATCTGTAGTATTGTGTTACAACTGTTACCAGGTATTTTCCCATTGTGTCCAAAATACAAAAATACTATGCTTTAAAGAGAAGGAGGGCCCCCTTTCCCAAACCTTCTTGAACTATTCAGTCTGAAAGCAATTAGGAAAAGATGAAAGCATCTCCATCAAGTTGGAGCCTCCGTTGGCTCAAAGCAAGTTATCGGAGCCCAGTGTAAGAAAATGAAGAGTAACTGTGAGGTAATGGCTTGAAATTAAGTGTATCTATGGGAATCCATGGTTCCAATAAAGAGCAAGATAGAGATAACATATGTGAGAGTATACATTTTTATACACTTTTATACACACACACAGTCCCTAGCTCTGCCTACTTAGAGGACCTGGAAGCTGCAATATGTACACGTACCTAGTGTCTAGATCTTGATTTCTAAGTACCATTCTCTACTATAAGAAAGAAATGATTGATTTGAGTTCTGTGGAAGAAAAGTACAAAATGAGTTTGAAACATCTAGTTGTGCTTTCTAAAAAGCAAGAAAACGCCTGAGGAGTGATAGGATATGTCCACAAGAACACAGAAGCCAGCTTAAAGGGCCTCCTGCTGACCAAACTGGAGACAACATGAGCATCAAAATAAATAATAGTAACTGATTCTAACCCACTGAATAAAATAGAAAATGATAAGATCATATGGGTAAGGATAAAGCAACAATCTGAAGAACAGGATATTTAAATGATTTCAAAGTACCTCCCTACAAAACACTTATAAATTTTAAAAGTATAAAGAGCAACTAGAAACCTGGCAGTTACCACTTTAATTAGGTGATCAACATTGTTGTCATGAGTACTGAACACCATATACTTGAATTCTTTTGTCCTGAGCCTGTTCTATAATATTCCTACTAAAGAAGCATACTCCAGTTCTAATTGTGAGGGAATATCAGACCAACCAAAATTCAGAGTTCATTTGAGTTATTTCCTATTGTTGGCCACTGACAAGGATTCTTGGCTGGACCAAACATTAGTCAGGTTCCTAAGCCTTTTCCTATGCCCATCTGTGCACTTCCTTTTAAAATCCAGTTTTGTTAAGAACTGATAAGTCAGTTTAGCAAAAAACCCTATTCTCCAAAAAAGATCACACTTGATATCTAATTGGGTTCCTTATCCTCCACCATGCCCCAGGTGAGGTCTAATCATCCCAGTCTGTCTTCAGCAAGAATCCTGTTAGGTTGGTTTAGCCACAATCCCCCCTTATCCCTGATATTTCCTCTAATTTTCCATCCACCAACCCCCACCCTGTTCCTGGGCTATACATTTCTATGGCTGTGTTACATTCAGAATTGAGCCCAGTTCTATCTCTCCTACTGCAATAATCCTGAATAAAATCTGTTTTTACTGCTTTCGCTATTGTCAGTTCTGAGGTTTTCCTGAGATAACTTACCAGAAGTCAACAAACACTCTTAAATATTGGTATATATTGCCAATTTCTCATCAAGAAAGGATAAACAATTTATTCTGCTTTAATTACTAATAAAATTAATTGTATTTCCCCAATTTACTGACCAATTCAAAAAACAGAAAACATAAATGACTATTTTGACCTTTCAAACATTTTTACTGGAATCTTTTTCTTCAAGATTTATACTCATTCTTTACATACAAATAGTGATATTTTCCTTTTATCATACATTACAAGCACTTTTCAAGCTTGTACTGATTTTTGCCATGCAAAATTCTAATCTTTCCTTTCAACAGTTTTTATCAGCACAGCACAGAAAACAGAACATCACCAAACTTTTAACAGAATGCTTATAATATCTAAATAATGTAAAGGACCTAAAATAAAGTAGATAATACTTTAATATTACTTCCCCACATTTCTGCAAAGCACTACAGAGCACTATATTACCCTTCTGAGTAATTCACTATACATATATTTGTGATTGATGCTAACCATTTTCAGTTAAGTCTTTTATTTATATATTACTTACCTATTAAATTCCCACAAGAAATATAAAAAGTTCTTCCACTCTTCCCAGCCTGAAACTTATTTTCTTTCCTGCTTTCTAAAGAAAATGCCAGGTTATCCAAGACCAGAACCTTTCTCTACTGTACCTAAATGAAATCCTGCTAATTTCTCAGGCTATCTCAAGTATCAATTTTTCATATAGCCTTCTATTACCAATTATTTTTAGAAAAGATGTTTTATGATGGCAAAAAACACTTCACCAACCAACTAAAACCAAACTACTTTCAAACTGAATCCCAGTTTTATCACTATTAGGCAAGTTTCTATGACAATAGCTGTACTCTTCAGGGACTGTTATAAGACTGAAATGTTTTGGGAAGTATTAAGGGCTAGGAGTGTGAATACAGTGTCTGTCACTATGTGATCTTGGGCAAGTTAATTAAGTTCTCTGTGCCTTATCTACCTTATCTATAAAATCAATGCCCATGTCTCACAATTATGTTGAGGATTAAAGTATATAGAAAGGGCCTGGGCCATAGAATGACAGTGAATGACAGCTTCCTTCCTTTAATATATTTAAAGAAAGTTGTCATGTTTCATATTAGTCAGTATTTTATTTCAAGGTAAAAACACACCCAAATCCTTCAACGATTACTCAGGTGACTCGAAGTATAGATAACTTAAATGAGATGAAGCTTCTAAATGACCATTTTTAAAATTCACTTAAAAATCTTAAAGAAGAAACCAAAAACAAATTCTGTTGAAAAGTCTGGAAACAAAAAAAGCAAAGAAAGAATCCCAGGTTTAACTGCTACAAAAAAATGGATTTCTATCATTTTCATTCATCAAGTGGGTACAGAACAAAACATAGCTATAAATGTTTGGTCAATCTAGTCACAGTTCTCTAAAACATACTATTATTAAAAGCCTGTTAATGCTCCCACAGCACTCCCATAACATTCTCAGGTTCATTTCCATTGTATCTGGGCATTCTGATGCAACTTGCTCTTTTAGGAAAGGCAAAGTAAACTTTGGGTATAAATAAGCAACAGCCAGGAGCTACTGGGGGTGAGGGAGTTAGATTTAACTGATTAGGAGACAGCAAGGATCTGGGGCAACTTGACCTTCCCTGAAACACACTTTGGTCTTTAGGCAATACTTGATCAATAATCATCAGTTCTGATTACCAGGTCTCAGCTAAGCATAAGGATCCAGAAATCTGAACAATATGACCTCCCACAGGCTTGGTTTCTTTGGGAGAAATGCAGTGTAGCAATTTTCCACAGTTAACTTCTGGATAATTACTGAGCCCACCTCTTTAACATGAGCAAATTCCTAGTATGAAATGAATTTAACTGCAGTTAATCTTTCTTTTCCACAACATATTTCCTTCCCTTGGTTATGAAAGATGATTTCTTCCCTTTTCACTGAGAATTTTGTATTGCTGACCTTCCTCCCAACCCCATCCTGCTCAGTTGAAAGCCAACTGTCCCCAAAAACTCTAACCAAGTGACTGGTGGTCAGGATGCACAGGATGTATTTAAACATGAAGCTAAAGCACACATTTCCTCATGCTGGCAATTTTTTAAAATACATATCTCAACTCACATTTCATCAAAAACATTTCCATTTTTGCATTTTTCACAATAAAATTTCAAATCAGAGGGAAAACAAGGTGAAGTTGAAAAAAAATGTTTACCCTTTATTATACAGCATTCCTAAGAGTCAGATCCAATCCCTACAATTCATATACCACACTCAGTAAAGCACTTCAGGGATGAAATAGCTTTATTACACTCAGTAAATGACACCTGCAATTTTCTAAATTCTTGACAGCCATGTGATCATTGAACCACAGCTGGTAACTGACTTCTATTACCAGTGATTAATTAAATATTTCTCAGCTTTATTTTTTTAGGTGATAGTGTTTAAAGACCATCTTAATGGAATACAGCAGACATTTTCTCAAGAAGGACTATTGATAGTGTTTCTTGAGGTTTTCTAAAATTTATACAAAGGAATATATAAGGTCCCATCCACTTAGAGATGGAAGAAATAAATATCTCAACCGAAAATATTTCTATGAGGCTTTAGGTGGTAGTTGTAAAACAAAATCAGCTTTTACTGTGTTAATTGGTGCTAATTTTAATGAGATAAAATGCATATTAAAAATTTTAAAAAGGGAAGAAACATTGTTGCCTCTAAATGAAACAATAACAAAAATTATTTCCTCATACTGCTCTAGGAGTAACGGCAATTTTCAAAAAGGGAAGATAGCAGAAAGAGTTTTTTTTTTTTTTTTTTTTTTTAAGAGACCGGCTCTCCCTCTGCCACCCAGGCTGAAGCGCAGTTGTACAACCATAGCTTGATACATCCTCCAAAGTAGTTAGGGTACACCACCACGCCTGGCTAACAAAATAGTCTTCTTAAATTTTAAGAAGACACTGTTCCAACAGCAGTAGTTACAAGGAAAAAGATAAATCACATTAAATAATAAATGTATCAGTAATTTCACACCAGGTTGTCCCTCATTCCTACCAGAGAAAAAATGTAACTTCCAAATACATTCTGTGTTTTTTTCAACTCAGATAAAAATATAAATTTATACACAATGTTTCAAATTAATTTAACATTAAATATTTCCACAGATGAGCACAAATACATAAATCCAGAAGCTACTTCCAACATGAGGAATGATACAGACATCTTTTCCTTATCCTTGCACAGATAAACTACTTCAAACTGTAAGTTTTCCAAGCATTGAAAAGACCAAAAAGAAAAATGCAAATATATCATCTGTCTAGGATCTACCCAGGGAGTAGCCAATTACTTATTCAAGGTCCCTTAGGGTCTAAATAACTAATGTCTCTTGCAATAAAGAATCATTAAAACAAATGCCAATTTTTTATCCCTTAGCACTATAACACTCTATTTGTGTATTTCTCTCTCTTCTGGACCAGTTAATTCAGTCAGGGATAATCTATATTATGCCCAGTAAATACTCCTCATTAAATAAGTTTTATTTAATAGGTAAAAATAATGTTTATTAAATGGTTCAAGATGAGCCTAAATCTTACATATGGCAAAGACTGTTGTGACTCAAATATTTTCCTCTAATATTAATAAACATATTAATGTGCATGGCTCTGATAAACAGAATACAGCCTAATATTCTAGTAGGTGACAGAATTATTAAATTTTGCAAATTAGCAAACACTAAGCCTATAAATTACTGAAGAACAGTATACTTAGTTCCTTTATTGAGCTAGCTTCAATTGTGATTCAATTTTTTATACTGGGCAGTATGGAAGAAAAACATATTTTGAAAAAAGTAATGGCATCTTTACAGAAAGGATATTGTATTATAGGTAAGTAAATCTTTGCTGATGAATAGCTACAAAATTTCCAGATTTTGATATATTTACTAAAACCCTGTTTTTATTTTCCTTGAAAACATGCATTTCCTCTGATGAAAAAGTATCTTTTAACGCTAATGAAGGAGGATTTGCTATTGTTGCTATTAGATTATACATTTTTGCTAACAAAATGTTTCAGAAATCAAAATATACTGTTCAAACTAAAATTTAAAATTTGTACACTAAAAAAGTTTTGCATAATACTAATTATAGTTTTAATAATGCTTACTGATTCAAAATGCAAATGTGAAAATTCTCAAAATTTATGCTAAATTATAAATTATTTCAGTGATAATATTTCAACAGGAAAGTTCTGACCTCATATAACCTTGGCAAACTTTAACACTTTTTTTTTTTTTGATTTGGAGTCTCACTCTGTCGCCCAGACTGGAGTGCAGTGGCACAGCTCCTGGCCACCGCAGCCTCAACCTGCTGGGCTCCAACAATCCTTCCGCCTCAGCCTTCCAAGTAGCTGGAACTACAGGCGCGCGCTACCACACCCAGCTAATTTTTGATTTACTATAGAAATGAGGTCTCGCCAAGTTGCCCAGGCGGGTCTTAAACCCGCGGGCTCAGGCAATCCACTCACCTCAGCCTCCCAAAGCGCTGGGATTACAAACTGAGCCACTGAGCCCGGCTAGCTTTAACTCTTTTTCTGAGATCAGAATCTATCCAGTCTTAATTTCTCTTTAATTGTATCACATGTAAAATTTAAAAGTCTTATCCTGATAACAATATTTCCAAATAGTTTAAACTTTTCTGCTATAACATTCATATTTTTCTTCCAAGGAAATTTCCATTTGTGCTAATATATTGTACTATCAAGTGAATTTTATATTCACCAATAATCTATTACTGAATTTGAGAAGTTCATTTTTTTGTTGCTGACTTACTATAAAATTCAGAACTATAGTCATCCCAAGGCATAAAGATTTAGGTTCACAGGGACAGGTATTAAGTGTACAAATAATCAATGAACAAACCAAGATTAATATCTAATTTACCCAGATCGGCAGACTAAACTGCCCTGCTCAGCATTCAATTACAACAACAATCAATTTATCCACATACTTTTTTTCTTATTCCTGCTTGAAGCAGATGGAAAATAAACTTCAATATTTATTTTTTAATATATATTTATTTATATATTCGTACTGAGCATATTGATGCTCCTCGACTTATAAGGGTGTTAAGCTCAGTTAAAGTTGAGAGTTTTGTTGTTGTTTTTTTTTTGAGTTGGAGTCTCACTGTCGCCCAGACTAGAGTGCAGTGGCCGCTCCCAGCCACCGCAGCCTCGACCTGCTGGGCTCCGGCAATCCTTCTGCCTCAGCCTTCCAAGTAGCTGGAACTACAGGCGCGTGCTACCACGCCCGGCTAATTTTTG
>CAUYQG010018409.1:0-16058 GCA_963574415.1 Tarsius wallacei
ACCTGCTGGGCTCCAGCGATCCTTCCGCCTCAGCCTTCCACGTAACTGGAACTATAGGCACACGCTACCATGCCTGGCTAATTTTTTGATTCATTGTAGAGATGAGGTCTCACCAAGTTGCCCAGGTGGGTCTCGAACCCACGGGCTCAGGCAATTCACTCACCTCAGCCTCCCAAGGCGCGGGATTACAGGCTGAGCCACCGAGCCCGGCTGTCAGCTGATATTTTAACAGCCTCCTCCTGTGTACCAAGCACTGTGCCAAAAGCTGAGATTACAATGGTAAGCACAATCAAATATTATCTCTGCCCTCATTTCAATGTGTTACTATACTTATCCTTTGGTTCAGAATGTTTAGAATATAAGTGTTTAGAATATGGTTATACCTGGCCTGAAATATCGTCTAAGCCTGGATTCACTCTTATGAAACATAAGACTTTGAAATGCACACTAGCTTTGGAAATTGAAACTCATTGCTTTTCATTTCACCAGGAGTTACTGTCTATAATGATAAACCCTTATAGAAAATTATCCTAATTTAATTGGATATGAGTTTTGTTATTAGAAATATATACTATCTTGATAACTACATTTTGCTAATCATTCTTCTTGACCAGTGGTCTTTCTTTGTATATGAACTTTTCATAAGTTACTTGAATAATATAGAATACATTTCATGATTGGTCCTGTTCAGTATGATCAGGAATTCTGTCTCACTTTCCTTTCTTGATGCCCCTTTGCAGGGGTTGTGTTCGCACACTATGGTCCAGTCTGGAGACAACAGAGGAAGTTCTCTCATTCAACTCTTCGTCATTTTGGGTTGGGAAAACTTAGCTTGGAGCCCAAGATTATTGAAGAGTTCAAATATGTGAAAGAGGAAATGCAGAAGCATGGAAAAGACCCGTTCTGCCCTTTCCCCCTTGTCAGCAATGCTGTATCCAACATCATTTGCTCCTTGTGCTTTGGCCAGCGCTTTGATTACACCAACAGTGAGTTTAAGAAAATGCTCAATTTTATGTCACGGGGATTAGAAATCTGTCTGAACAGCCAGGTCCTCCTGGTCAACATATGCTCCTGGCTTTATTATCTTCCCTTTGGACCATTTAAGGAGTTAAGACAAATTGAAAAGGATATAACCAGCTTCCTTAAAAAAATCATCAAGGACCATCAAGAGTCCCTGGATAGAGACAACCCTCAGGACTTCATAGACATGTACCTGCTCCACATGGAAGAAGAGAGGCAAAATAATAGCAACAGCAGTTTTAATGAAGAGTATTTATTTTATATCATTGGGGATCTCTTCATTGCTGGGACTGATACCACAACTAACTCTTTGCTTTGGTGCCTGCTGTATATGTCACTGAACCCCGATGTACAAGGTAACTAATACATGTTTCTTTTATTCATGGCCAAACCAGGTAATTTAAATCAGGATTAGCCACCTCAGTGATCTGGTGGCTTCTAGTACCAAGCAATGTCTTCAGGCTGGAAAACAAAATAAACACTTGCATCTTATAGGGAGTTGTACGGTGTTAACAGTGAAACCCCAGGTTTCTAGACAGTGGGACTAATGTCATTACTTGCATACCCCCGCTTAAATCTCTACAGGTCTGGTTATATGTGATATCTGATGATGAAAGACCTTTAGAAAAGAATAGCATTCTAGAACTGAAGGGAATCCTAATGCTCAGTTGGCATATTCATCTTGTTTCGAAAATGGAGAACAAAGCCCCAGAGAAATTGCATGACTTTCACAAGGTCACTCAACTAGTTTCACTGCCTCAATACCAATAGACGGTGAGCATCAGTGGCAGTTTCTAGAGGAAGAATACAGGGGGGGGGATGGTGTATTCGTTCCTGTTATAACAAATTACCACACATTTAGTGGCTTAAGACAATACAACTTTGCTATCTTATAGTCCTATACATGAGAGGTCTGATATGTGTCTCACTGGCTGAAAATCAAGATGCTGGCCAGACTGCATTCCTTTCTGGAGGCTCCAAAGGAGGATCGGTTTTCTTGCAATTTCCTGCTTTCTTGGCTCATGGCCTCCTTCCATTTTTGAAGCCAGTAATATTGCATCTCTCAGACTATTTCTTCATAGTCACATCTCCCTCTGGCTCTGAACTTACCTGGGAAAGGGTCTGTGGTTTTAAAATCCGTGTACTTAGATTGAACACACCCAGATAACCCAAGATAAACTCCCTATCTCTAGGTCTTTAATTTAATTATATCAGCATACTCCTTTTTGCCATGTAAGGTATGATACTTATAGGTTCCAGGGGATTAGGGGTCATTATTCTGCCTATCATAGATGGAATTGTGCCTTCCTATATTAGTTAACTATTGCTGAGTAACAAATTATCTCAAAATTTAACAGCTTAAAACAACCACCATTTATCTCTCAGTGTCTGAGGGTCTGGAATCCAGGAGTGGCTTAACCTGGATGGTTCCAGTTTAGGAGTTCTCATGAAGCCAAGATGTTGACTGGGGTTGTAGTCATCCAGACTTGACTGGGACCAAAGGATCCATTTTCAAGATGTCTGCCCATATGACTGTTGGGCACAGTTCTTTGCCACTCTGACCTTTCCATAAGGTGACATAACTTGGTGGCTGCCTTCCCCCAAAGTAAATAACCTAAGAGAGAGTATGAGTGGCAAAGATGAGGGGCCACAGTATCTTTTATAAACCAATCTCTGAAGTGGTATGCCATCACTTCTCTCTTATTCTGTTGACCACATAGACCAACTTGGTACAAAGTGGGAGGGAACTGCACAAGGATATGAATCATTGGGTAATCATTGGGGGCCATCTTGACTATCCCATGTTGTCACAGTTGGCTTAGAAAATCAATCTCATGTTCATATGAGAGTTTGATTCAGGGTGCTCTTGAATCCAGAGTGCTTTCTCTTTTGCCCCTCTATCTGTTCTGTTATCCCCCTTCAAAATCATAGAGTGGCACAGGCTCCCTGGGGCTAGCTGTGTCTACTTGGAGTGTCTGACCAATGCATCACCTCACTGAGGCAGAATTGGGTCTGTGTAAGAGGTGATGGGAAGTATGCATTGGAAGGCAGGTTCAACTCTCTCCCAAGCTTATCTTCTGGTTTATTCTTTCCTTTTGTATAGAAAAGGTTCATGAAGAAATTGAAAGGGTCATTGGTCCCAACCGAACCCCTTCCCTCACAGACAAGGCCCAGATGCCCTATACAGAAGCCACCATCATGGAGGTGCAGAGGCTAACTGTGGTGGTACCACTCGCCATTCCTCATATGACTTCGGAGAAAACAGGCAAGTCCAGGGTCTTCCTTCTTTGAATGTACTTAAGGGAAGCACAGCTCCCTAATCCAGTGGAGCTGAGGTGAGGAGTATGTGACCGTTGCCTAGCTTGATCCTTCTGAGGATTTAGCATTGTGTCATAGGTAATGAAATGTCCAGGGGATGTTTCAGCCCTCAACTGCCCATTATTAGTTGTACTGGCATTCCAGCCTTCAGAGCATACACACTTATACTGGCAAAATAAATAATGCTGCAATTCAAATCAGCTGTGTTGGCAGAAAAATTTCAGATTTGACAAAGGTGCCTCTCAGTCCTTTTCATGGAGGTAGAAAGAGCTAGTCTGAATGTGAAGTTACACATTTTAGCTGGATATTATCAAACTTCAATTTTTAAAATTCTACAACCGAAGCATAAATATTAAAGAATTAGAAGAGCCCATCTGATTCTAGGGTCACCTCTTTCAACCTCTTGCTTACAATGAAACATATCCATTTGGTCATATCCAGACTCTCTTTAAAATCTGCAGGAGACAGCCCATAATATAATGGGCTTGATCTAGCTGTAAGACAGTTGTAGGAGGTAGTTGCTTATCAATGACATTGTATCACTTAACAGTTTTTTTGGCATAGTATCTTTTGAGCATGTTTATAGCACATAATAGGTTGTCAGCTGGTAAGAGCCAGGGTTGGCGTCCCTGTACATCTCTTTACATCAGTTTACCTTCCTATCATATTGTTGTATGGATATAAATGACTCTGTAAGCTGTTAAGTTTTATACATATTTGGAATTTTTAATTCTTGGGGAAGTTTGCTTATTTCTGTTCTAATGTTTTCACTTAATTATAATGTTTTTAGGGATTGATTGATTTATTAGCATCAGAGTCTCACTCTGTCGCCTAGGCTGGAAGGCAGTGGCAGGATCACGGCCCACTGCAACCTTGACCTTACTTGACCCCCTGGGCTACAGGCCGATGACACCATACCTAGCTAGTTTTTGGGTTTTTTTGTAGAGATGAGGTCTCGCTATGCTGCCCAGGCTGGTCTCACTCCTGGGCTCAAAAAGTCCTCTTGTCCCAGTCTCTCAGAGTGCTGGGATTACAGGCATGAGCCACTTTGCCCAGTCATGGTTTAATTCAATATGCATCAGAGAACCTCCAGTGCCCTGTCTCTGACTGGGTCCTGGGATGGTGTGGAGAAAGAGATAGCAATTAATGAAATCTTATCTCAGCTGGGCTTAGTGGCTCAGCCTGTAATCCTAGCACTTTGGGAGACCGAGGCGAGTGGATTGCCTGGGCCCACGGGTTTAAGATCAGCCTGGGCAACTTGGCGAGATCTTGTTTCTATAATAAATAAAATATCAGCCAGGCATGGTAGCATGCGCCTGTAGTTTCAGCTACTTGGAAGGCTGAGGCAGAAGGATTGCTTGAGCCCAGCAGGCCAGCAGGTCGATGCTGAGGTGGCCATAAGTGTGCCACCACACTTCAGCCTGGGCAATGGAGTGAGACTCCAACTCAAAAAAATAAATAAATAAATTCATCTCTGCCCTCAAATACCTTAAAATGTAGCCTCAGCCAGTTAGGATACTAGGCATATACTTGTAACTAACTACATGTTTCTTCCCAGATAGTGATATTTAGGGAAAACTGTTAAGTAAAAGCATGTTGAATAACACTGTGTGATTTTTGTTTGTTTGTTTAGTGCTCCAAGGGTATACCATTCCTAAAGGCACATTGATCTTAGCCAACTTGTGGTCAGTACACAGAGACCCAGCCATCTGGGAGAAACCAGAGGACTTTTACCCTAATCGATTTCTGGATGACCAAGGACAACTTATTAAAAAAGAAACCTTTATTCCTTTTGGAATAGGTCAGTTAAACTTTTATTTTTTTTAATGACTTAATTTTAAAAATAAGTAAAAGTAAAATAATCTTTTATTGCTTCATGTTGTTTTAAAAATATTTCTTTCTTGGCAAGCTAATATAAGAGAAGATATCAATTATTTATTTATTTGTTTATTTATTTTTTATTTTTTTTGTTTTTTATTTTTGAGTTGGAGTGTCACTCTGTCGCCCAGACTGGAGTGCAGTGGCTGCTCCTGGCCACCACAGCCTCGACCTGCTGGGCTCCAGCGATCCTTCCGCCTCAGCCTTCCAAGTAGCTGGAACTACAGGTGTGCGCTACCACGCCCAGCTAATTTTGATTTATTGTAGAGATGAGGTCTCGCCAACTTGCCCAGGCGGGTCTCGAACCCATGGGCTCAGGCAATCCACTCACCTCAGCCTCCCAAAGGCACGTGATTACAGGCTGAGCCACCGAGCCCGGCTATTTATTTTTATTTTTTGAGTCAGGGTCTCACTCAGTCGCTCAGGCTGGAGTGCAGTGCACAATCGTGGCTCATCTCAGCTTTGAGCTTCTGGGCTCAGGTGATCCTTCCACATCAGCCCCATGAGTAACTAACAAACTACTGCCGTGCCCGGCTAATTCTTTTTTCTTTTTATTATTATTATTATTAGTAGTAGTAGTAGTATTTTGTAGAGACAAGGCCTCTCACTATATTGTCCAGGGTGATCTTGAACTCCTAGCCTCAAATGATCCTCCTGCCTTGGCCTCCGGAAGCGCTGGGATTACAGGCATGAGCCACTGCACCCAGTAGAGATCAATAATTTAGATAATCCATCACTATTATGTTTATTTCCAATTTAAAAATAAAATAAAAGCATTTGGTTTTATATCTTTAATATGACTCAAAATCTTCCTTTTTGAACTGTCCAGGTGATTGTTTGGGTCCCAGGGAGTTTGGGTCCCTACTGGAGTCAAGAGCATTTTCTGACCTTCTGGTCTGGTGGGCGAGAGGATGGGTTTTCTAATCTCAACAGTTGCTCCTTTAGATTAGGAAGACAGTATTCTTTCTATGAACAAAGAAAGGCTCTGGAGATTCTTATCTGACATTTTTCCCATAAATCTTCCAAGAAAGTGTGAAGGAAAGAGATAAGTAGGCATGGAAGAAACAGAGTAGCTGTCATATTGGCTCTGTGTGTCATTCCTGCCTAGAATGAGGATAGGTTTTACGAGTAGGAGTTAAAATGTGAACTTGGTGTGAAAAAATTCTGATCAGCGTATGCTGTGGAAGGCTATGTGGTATATGTAGCAATTTTATTTTAAAACTTTCTATATCTGCTTTTAAAATACTCGATTTAGATATTTCATATAATTTTTTACTTTTTGAAATAGGAAAAGGGATAGTATTATAATCCTTTTTTCTGATCTCATTTCTAGGGAAGCGGGTGTGTATGGGAGAGCAACTGGCAAAGATGGAATTATTTCTGATGTTTGTCAGCCTAATGCAGAGCTTCACCTTTGCTTTACCTAAGGAGTCCAAGAAGCCCATCCTGACTGGAAGATTTGGTCTAACTTTAGCCCCACATCCATTTAATATAATCATTTCAAAGAGATGAAGAACATCACCAAAAAGAGATAGTAAAAAGATAAATACATGTCCTTCTAAACAGATTCTTTCTACTGCAATTGACAATGTATCCAGTAAGTCAGCCAATCTAGGTTAGGCTCAGATTAGGGAGAGACTAGAAAGAGGACAGAGCATGGTGTTTTCATCTTGGAGGATTCCTCAGCAGGATACTTCAGCCATTTTAGTAACACGTGTCTGTGATTTGAGGGATGGGGACCAAAGTATGAGGAAACAGGGTATCAATTTTCTTTGCAGTGGCTTCCACCAATGAGCAATCTTCTCATCTCTCAGTGCCTCAGATATCCCACGTGTAAAATGAGGGTAACAAAACTTGCCTTCTCTCTACCTCTCAGCACTAATTATGGTCAAATCCTTCATGTCTTTTCTGATATCATTAAAATGATGTTAATTGTGGTGAAAAAAATTACAAGTAGAGAAGATCTACCCGCTGGCTTTTTAAGACCTGTGACAACACGAAAGTGGTGTTCAGCCTAGAACGCTTTGTCAGAGAGGGTTGTGGATATCGGTTATATTGAGGTAGAACTTAGCACAGATTCTTTAGGTTCTGTTATTGTTATCTTTTTGTTTATGATTTTAGTTTTTAGTTTCTGGAGACATAGGATGAAGTGGACCCTTGTCCAACCTGTTGAGGCAAAAAGTTATTCGGATTTTTAAAAATCTCCCATATGGTTTAAGCTAATATGTCTGCTTCAACTACATGAACAGTGAGCCTGGCTAAAGTAGTGGTTTCATGGCAAAATCTGTTTCTTCTGAAGAATTGCAAAGATGCAGCTCTGCCTTTTGACTTAAGACTCAAATGGCAAGCTCAGGAAGTTGGATATTGAATTCATCTCAAAAGGTTTCTTCCACACCATACTAAACATTCCTTTCCTGTTCTTCCTGCCACCAGACCCAATGTATCTGATCCTTGAATACTCTCAAAGATAGGAAGGCCTTCTTATTTTTTATTAAGAGAACTACACTGTTTCTCAATACAGAAGACCCCTCTATAGAAGAGCAGTTCTCAACAGGGTAGTAACCCTGTCAAGGGAAGTTGGGAAATGTGTGGATGTGTTTCTTGGTTGTCATAATGATGGGGGTGCTGCTGACCTTTTGCTGCCATGGGGCCAGGGCGCTAAAGGTCCAGGCAGTCCTATATGGTGAAGAGCTGTCTTGCCCAGGAGGCCAGAATTTCTCCCGGTGGAAGCATGCTCCCAAGAATGACCACCCCTCTATTCTCTCACGTTACTCCATATATAGAAGCAATCATGGTAGTCATGGGAGTAGCCATAATCCTGAGACTTTCCTCCCATTGGGTCCATACTTAATGCTTTCCTTGTAATTCTTGCTTCTGTAATTCTTCCAGGAATTCTTTTAAGAGGATGGCATTTTTCTAGCTAATGAAGCTGAGCCTTAGGAAAGTTAAGACCCATAGTTAAAAAGCACCATCACTGGGTCTTGCCCTGTTGGTCTTTGTTACTAGAGAGCACTTTCCAAGCCACTTCTCGGTCCTGCCACCACTTGATCCCACAGCAGTCTATCCCTTGGCCTCACGCTGTGGTTTTGTGCGTCCATCTTAATCCCAGGCTGAGCTCCTTGAGGCGAGGATGTCGTGCCATCTGCCTCCCTCATAGTGCCTTGTCCGTGGGGATGCCCAGTCAACCTGTGAATGACCTTTAAGAAGTGTACTTATGGGAAAATTCCCACCCCATTTGAATAACTATAGGTTGTATTTGTATCGCTCAAAGGTAATAAAAAACCAGTGTGTATTATTTGCTGATGTCAGTTAAAGGTTTTTTAAAAATATTGGACTTTTGTTCATCATGTCACATAACCACTTTAAACAAACTTAGAATGATGCCTTAGCTGTTGAAATATAACACAGAATGTAAGCTCCCAGCAGCTGAGAGGAGGCCACATCCAAGGGCCTCTCATTTACTTTCCTAAAGGAAAGAAGCAGTTATTGCTGTTCCTGTGAATAGAGAGGACGGCAAGAAAAGATCCAGAGTGGTTGTTACTCTGAGAATTAAATGGAAGATGAAACGCTGACCTTGAACACATCCGATAGAAAGGGCTCCTCTGACTGAACCCCCTTCCTGCTCTCTGCTCCAGATCATTGGCATCACCAGGTCTCCCCAGCCTCTGACCCCCTGTGGACTTGGCCACGCTTTGGGTCGTTGGATCACCTTAGTCTGTGAAGGACATTCCAGGGCAATTTCAAATACAAAGATAGTTCCTTTGACTTAGCACATTCCTAGGCATATTTCTGCATGCTCAAGGAATGAAAATAATATCTGCTTAATTAAAACATAGCAAGAGAAAAAAGATATGATATCATTGTCATCAAATATTGGTTGATTTCTGAATCCACAATATTTCTATTTACCATACTGCTTTTTTCCTTTTTTAGAAATAAGATTAAGCAGTTTCAACACAGACAAATCAAATGCAGGCTTATCTTTAGGTGCCTTGAGGATTTTGTGTTTTGTTTTGTTTTTTAAAAAAGAAAAGCTAATAGATTAAATGCAGAGGAACTGAGTGAATGGGAAGGTTGTCGTATCAATTTTAGATGACATGATTATGTGGCTCACACTTCACCGTGAACAGGACTGTTTATTCTTAATATGGAATTCATATGCTTTTGAATTGCACTAATATCTTGGCATTAACAAGTGTATTACTCCTTAATTGATACATGCATAGCCAAAGGGTTTATAGCTTACGTGAGAAAAATAACTTCCACTCTTTGTTGAGATCAGATGTTTATTAAACATTAAAATATAATGCCTTAAACTGTAGCACTTTAAAAACATCTTTATATGGTAAATCACTGAAAGGACCGTTACTGCTTCTCTCAAACATGTTGGCATTTTACAATTTTGCAAATCATGGTTTATGTGAAATGTAAAAATAACGATTTTGTTTTGTAAGTCTGCTAATATCTAACTCTTAGTCTTCATTTTTAGCAAAGTTTTTAATGCTTTTATTAAACTTTTTATTTTAACTGAGACAAAATCATGTCTGGCTTTTTGTTTTGCTTTAATTACTGAACACAATTTTGTTTTAACAGATATCAAGCTAGGAAATGGAAAAGGGAATAGACCTCTAAAGAGAGATGGCCACAACATCATATGATATCAGCATGCTCTTTAGACGGGAGGGTAACTCTTTTAAAATTTCCCCAGAGTGAAGTTACTCACAGGCCTAGTATCACAGCCCACATGTCTCACATCTCACACAGAAGCCCAGCACTGATTGAGAGGATGTGTCTACACAAGCCCGCTGTGGCAGAGTCTCGAGTGTTTGTCCCTCTCAATATTTCCTGGCTCAGGAAAGAGAAAGAGCTCTTTGACGCCTGAACCCTTTATTCCTGTGAATGAGCCCCTGCCAGCTTTTCCCACAGCCCACTTTTCCTCCTGAGGTCACAGCTCAGAGGTCATCTCCAGAAAAATTTCCCACTCCATCCCTAACAAAAGTGGCCTTTCAGCCTGGCACGGTGGCTCACGCCGGTAATCCCAGCACTTTGGGAGGCCGAGGCAAGAGAATTACCTGAGCCCAGGGGTTTGAGACCAGTCTGGGCAACTTGGCAAGACCTTGTCTCTACAATAATAAAAAATAAAAATAAAAATTATCCAGGCATGGTAATGCATGCCTGTCATTCCAGCAACTTGGAAGGCTGAGGCAGGATTGCCTGAGCTCAGCAGGTTGAGGCTGCCGTGGCTGAGAGTGTGCCACTGCATTCCAGCCTGGGTGACAGAGTGAGACACTGACTCAAAAAAAAATGGCCTTTCCCGAGAACTCCCTTGTCTCATGGTCCAGTTTATCTCCTCTTAGGCCCTCAATACTAACTGCAGCCACCTTGTTTATTTAAACCCTCAGTTTCTACCATCTCTCCCATCTCCAGCCCATGTGGATGTCAGAGACTGAAAGGAAAAATGCTGCCAAACAAGAATACTATATTTGGCAAAACTAAGCTTTAAAAATAAAGGAGCGAGAAAGTCATTCCCAGACAAACAAAAGTGAGGGAGTTTGCTTGTCACCACTAGAACTGCCATACAAGAAATGCCTAATGAAATCCTTCCAGTTGAAATGAAAACATGCTAAATAACAACATGAAAGCATAAATCTCACTGGTAAAGGTAAATACACAGACAAATACAGAATAATGTAACACTGTACTAGTGCATACATTACTTTTACCCTTAATATAAAAGATCAAAACTATTAAGAACAATTACAACCACAAAATGGTTAAAGGATACACAATACAAACAGAATTAAATACTGTCTTCAAAATCACAAAGTAAGTGGGACAGTTGGAGATAGGGAGTAAAAGTGTAGCATTTTGGTACTGAATTGAAGTTAACTTGTTACCTACTTGAAATAAACAGTTATAAGATATTTTATACAAGCCCCAAAGTAATCAAATCACAAGGGAAGATAGCAAGAGAGGGAGAAAGGAACAACAGAACCACAAAATAGTCCTAAAACAATGACCAAACTGATAATAACAAGCCCTAGCCTATCAATTAATACTTTAAATATAAATTAATTAGCCTTCCCAATCAAGACATAGAGTAACCAAATGAATTTAAAAAAAGATCCAGACCAGGCACAGTGGCTCATTCCTATAATCTCAGAACACTGGGAAGCCAAGGCAGGAAGATTGCTTGAGCTCAGAAGTTTGAGACCAGCTGGGAAAAATAGTAAGATTTCATCTCTACAAAAAATAACCTGGTGTGGTAGTGCACACCTGTAGTCCCAGCTACTCAGGAGGCTGAGATGGAAGGATTGCCTGAGTCCAGAAGGTCAAGGCTATGGTCCATAATCATGCCACTGTCCTACAGCCTGGATGACAGCAAGACCCTGACCAAAAAAAAAAGGCCAAGGTATATTGTCTACAAGAGACTAGCTTCATATTTGAGAACATAGGCTAAAAGAAAAGGGATGGAAAAAGATATTCCATGCATAGTTAACCAAAAGGGAGCAGGGATGGCTACATCATGTCAGATAAAATAGACTTTAAGTAAAACTGTGACCAGAGAAATAGAAGGTGATTATATTATGATAAAAGAGTCTCACAGAACAAAGTGATGGTCTAAATAAAAGGAATCAATTCAATAGGAAGAAACAACAATCATAAACACATACGCACCCAACATCAGAATACCTAGATACATAAAGCAAATATTGAGCTATCTAAAGAGAGACATTGTCAGCAATACAATAATAGTTGGAGACTTCAACAGTCCACTTTCAATAATGGATAGGACATCTAGATAGAAAATCAGCTTACAAAAATAGCAGTCTGGTTTTTAAACATGGTGGCTCATGTCTGTAATCCCAGTACCTTGGGAGGCCAAAGCGAGAGGACTGCGTGAGCCCAGGAGTTTGAGGCCAGCCTAGGCAACATAGCGAGACCCCAGCTCTACAAAAAATAACTTAACCAGATGTGGTGGCAGATGCCCTTAGTCCCAGCTATTCGGGAGGCTGACTCAGGAGCATTGCTTGAGCCCAGAAGTTGGAGGCTGTGGTGAGCTGTGACTCCAGCTGCACTCCAGCCTGGGCAACAGAGTATAACCCCGATTCAAAAAACAAAACAACAACAAAAAGCTGACTTGATCAACACTGGACTAAATCGACCTCACAGACAAATACAGAACTTTCCATTCAACAGAAGAATACATATTCTTCTAAAATGTACACAAAACATTCTTCAGAATAGGTCATTATTTTTTAATTCTAAATGACTCTTTTATTTTGATCAATGCCATCTGCCTTCCTATTAATCATCATTGTTGTCTATCATTTTTCCACAGGTCATATGTTAAGTCACAAAACAAGTCTTAACAAATTTAAAAAGATAAAAATTATACCAAATGTCTTTTCCAGTCACAATGAGATGAACTAGAAAGCAATAACAGTAAGAAAATGGGAACATTAACAAATATGTGAAAACAAAAGAATACACTTTTGAAAAAACATTGGGTCTAAGAGGAACTCAAAAGGGAATTTAAAGCATGTCCTGGGACAAATGAAAACCTAAACACAACATAGCAAAACCTATGGGATGCAGTAAAATCAGTACTAAGTGACAACTGTATAGTGATAAATGCATACATTAAAAAAAAAGAAAGGTCTCAAATGACCTAACTTTACACCTCAAAATACTAGGGGGGAAAAAACGAGCTAATGGCAAAATTAACAGAAAAGGAAATGAATAAACAGAACAGAAATAAATAAACAGAACAGAAATAAATAAATAGGGTAAAAATAAATTAAATAGAGGATAAAAAGCATTGGAAAAAATCAAGAATTGGTTTTTTTGAAAAGATTTAAAAAATCAACAAATCCTTAGCTAAACTGGAAAAAGACTCAAATAATAAAATCAGAAATAGAAGAGGAGACATTACAATGGATGACTCAGAAATAAAAAGGGTCATAAAGGACAATTATGCATAATTATATGCCAACAAATTGGATAATCTAGAAGAAATAGAAAAAGCCCTAGTAATATACAACCTGTCAAAACTGAATCAATAACAAATAAGAAGACTAAACAGTAATTTAAAACTTCCTAATGAAGAAAAGCCCAAGACCAGTAGCTTCATGGGTGGATTTTAGCAAACATCAAAGAAGAATTAATACTAATCCTTCTTAAATTCTTTCAGAAAAGAAAAGAACAGAGAACACTTCCAAACTCATTTTGTGAGGCCAGCATCACCCTAATACCAAAGCCAAATAAAGGCACTACAAGAACTGGGCTCAGTGGCTCAACCTGGAATCCCAGCGCTTTGGAAGGCCGAGGTGAGTGGATTGCCTGGGCCCGCGGGTTCGAGACCCGCCTGGGCCACTTGGCGAGACCTCATTTCTACAATAAAGAAAAAACAAAAATTAGCTGGGCTTGGTAGCACGCGCCTGTAGTTCCAGCTACTTGGAAGGCTGAGGCGGAAGGATCGCCGGAGGCAAACAGGTCGAGGCTGCAGACTGCACTCCAGTCTGGCTGACAGAGTGAGACTCCAACTCAAAAAAAAAGGGACACTACAAGAAAAGAAAACCATAGGTCAATGTCACTGATGAACATAAACACAAAAATCCTGGATATGATATTAGTAAACCAAATTCAATAGCATATTCAAAAGATCATATGCCATGACCAAGTGGGATGTATCCCTGGAATGCAAGAATGGTTCAACATATGCAGATCAATCAATGTGCTACATCACATTAACAGAATGAAAGATAAAACCCACGTGATGATCTCAATAGATACAGAAAAAGCATTTGACAAAATTTGACATCCTTTCATGATTAAAAAAAAAAAGATCTCTGTTTTTTGTTTCTGTGATAGATCACTGAGTATGATAGACTCTAAATCCATCCAAGTTGCTGCAAAGTCCATATGTTTGTCCTTCTTTATGGCTGCATAATATTCCATCAAGTATATGTACCACATTTTTTTTATCCAGTCCAGCTTTGATGGGCAGCATGGTTGGTTCCATGTTTTTGCTATTGTGAATAGAGCTGCAACAAACATGTGTGAACAGGTATCTTTTTTGTAAAATGACTTGAGTTCCTCCAGGTATATTCCCAACAGGGGGATTACTGGGTCATTTGGAAGGTCAGTGTCTAGTTCTTTCAAAAATCGTCACACTGTCTTCCAAAGAGGTTGCACTGGTTTGCATTCCCACCAGTAGTGTAGAAGCATGCTTTTTTCTCTGCTCCCTTTTCTCTGCATCCTCACCAGAATCTGCTGTAGTTTGTTTTATTAACGATATCCATTCTAACTGAGATTAGGTGGTATCTCAGTGTGGTTTTGATTTGCATTTCTCTAATGATTAGTGAGGCTGTGCACTTTTTCATGTGTCCTTTGCCCATATATCTTCTTTTGAGAAGCGTCTATTCATGTCTTTTGCCCACTTTTTAATGGGACTGTTTTTCTTTTTCCTTTGGGCGCGTTTGAGTTCCTTGTAGATTCTAGATGTTAGGCCTTTGTCAGATATACAGTTGGCAAATATTTTTTCTCATTCTGTGGGCTGTCTTCCTACTCTCTTGATGGTTTCTTTTGCTTTGCAGAAACTTGTCCGTTTGATGAGGTCCCACTTCTCTATCTTATCTCTTATGGTATGGGCACTTGGGGTTTTGATCAGGAGTTGGTTGTCAGTTCCAATTTCCACAAGGGTGACTCCTGCATTTTCTAAGATTTCTATAGTTTGAGGTCTTACATTTAGGTCTTTGATCCATTTAGAGTTAATTTTTGTGTATGGTGATAGGTAGGAGTCCTGTTTCAATCTTCTGCATGTGATCAACCAGTTTTCCCAGCACCATTTACTGAAGATGTTCGCCTCTCCCCAGCGGTTGTTGTTGGAGGTGACCAAAGCAATCTTAAACAAGAATAACAAAGCTAGAGACATCACACTTTCAGATTTCAAAATATATTGCAAAGCTACAGTGACCTAAACAATAAGATACTTAAAATCAGACATATAGATTAATGGAACATACTAGAGTGCCTGAAATAAATAAATTGAATACATTGAATGTAAGTGCATTTACATTCAATCTATCTTCACAAGGGTGAAGAGCGCACAACAGAGAAAGGATAGTCTCTTCAAAAAATTGTGTTGGAAAAATGGATATCCACATGCAAAAGAATAAAACTGAACCTTTATCTCATGCCATATACAAAAATAATTCAAAATGGATTAAATACTTAAACATAAGAACTAAAACTGTAAAACTACTAGAAGAAAACATAGGGAAAAAACATCTTGACCTTTGTCCTGGCAATGATATTTTAAAATATGACACCAAAAGCACAGGCAACAAAAGCAAAAATAGACAAGCGGGATCACACTAAATTAAAAAGCTTCTGCCCAGCAAAGAAAACCCAGAGTGAAAAGGCAACTATAAAATGGGATAAAATATTTGCAAACAGTATTTCCATAATTATAAGGGGTTAATATCCAGAATATATGAGGAAACTCACACAACTCAATAGCAAACAAACAGATAACCTGATTATAGAATGAACAGAAGACCTAAATAAACATTTCTAAAAAGAAGACATACAAATGGCCCACAAGTATATGAAAAGGTACTCAACATCACTAATCATCAGGGAAATGCAAATCAAAGCCATAATGAGATATCCCTACACCTACTAGGATACCTGTTATCAAAAAGACAAGAGATAAGAAGTATTGGTGAGGATGTAGAGAAAAGGGAATTTTTGTACTGTTCATGAGAATGTAAGTTGGTACAGCCATTATAAAAAACAGTAAACAGGCTCCTCAAAAAAACTAAAACAGCAGCCGG